>WBMZ01007490.1:0-219404 GCA_013400975.1 Atrichornis clamosus
ACAGGCAAAGCAAAAGCCACATGTTCAAGCAAAGCAAAACAAGGAAATCATTCACTACATCCCATGGGCAGGTAGACGTTCATCCAGTCCCCAGAAAGCAAGGTTCTATCACTAATTACGGTAACTTGGGAAGACAAACACCATCACTCCAAATGTTGGCCCACTTCCTCCTCCTTCTCCAGTTCATCTGCTGAGCACGATACCATATGATGTGGGATGTCCTTTAGGTCAGCTGGGGTCAGCTGTCCTGGGTGTGTCCCCTCCCAACTCCTTGTGCACCCCCAGCCTCCTCTCTGGTGGGGAGGGTGAGGAGCAGCAAAGGCCTTGACTCTGTGTCAGCTCTGCTCAACAACAATGAAACATCCCTGTATTACCACACTGTTTCCAGCACAAACCCAAAACACAGCCCAATGCAGCTACTATGAAGAAAATTGACTCCATATCAGCCAAAACCAGCACAATATTGCATAGTAATCAAGTGTCTCAGGAATATCTAAGAATATACGTAATCTTGTTGGGAAAATACCCAAACCTTCCTTTCACAAGCCTATGCTAAATTACAGGATGGTCCCTCGGATCTGCTGATCTAGACCCTAATTAAATGGCTGTTTTACTGATCTGGGATAGCCTTCCTACAATGTACAATAGCAGGAATCACCATGTTCTTATTCTTTGGGAGCTTCATCAGTGTTTCAGCCCCATGGTGCTTTCCCTAGGTTCCCTAGAGATGCTGAAATAACTCTGCTTCCTCCCTCTAAGGCTCTTGTCTGCAAATTTTAGCAGATGGCACCTCACCTCCTCCTCTGTTCCTCCTGTGGGTTGAACACCACACTCACCAACACCATATGGATTAAATATATCCCATTGCTCAGTCCCATTTTGACATTGACAAGACAAAGCCTGGAGTGGGCTCCATTAGGCAGAGGGTGTCTACTCAAGCACCAGTAGTGCCTTGACCACAACTCCCAGCCCTAACAGGCAGGAAGCCTTCCCCTGGCACAGGCTCCGTTGGGACAGCGTGCAGGACCAGTACGGCACAGCCTGTACCTACGTGGTATAAAACAGTACAAACATCTACTCTATATTTCACAGTACTCTGGGAACCAGAACGTTGAACAGTTATACAACAAGCCTGGCAACGGTCTCTCTAAACCTACACATCTAGACCTGATGAGAGCTGATCTGAAGATTTTCATGTCAAAATGTATCCAAAATCAACATGTTTTAGTGCAAACAGTTGCAGCATGGTTGTACGTAGGATTTTCTGACTACATGACTCCGACCATCAGCACAGCCCCAAGCAGCTCATGGTAGGGGCACGGTTGACCCTTCTGGCTGCCAGCTCATGCTCTTGGCTCAACTTACCATCAGAACAAATCAATTTAGAACTCTTGGCTAAGCAGACAGTTAGAAAAGATCTCTGTGAGATGGCTGGTGTTTCTAGGATCAGTCCTGGTGCCAGTATTGGAAAAGCACAAGGAAAGCGGTGGCTCCTCTGCCACAGAGTGCCACATATCAGCAGAGCCGTCACATTGCCCCCAGCAGTGGCTGGAGCTGGTGCCACACAGGCAGGGCAGCAGATGCTGGCTGGTCCAGGCTGGTGCTTAGGCTGGCTCTGGCATTTGTGCAACACATTGATTGAGAACTAGGACCTCCTCATTTCAAGGCTGTTTCATCCAGGTTTCATGGAGAAGGTGCTGTATGAAGAGCTCAGTTGTCTGAGGGGGATCGGACTTGGGTTATGATCTGAAATCAAAGGCAACAAGGTTACAGAGGATGGTGTTCAAGGTTTTTCTTTATTGCTTCTGTCTCTTGGCCTCTATCACAGAATCACACAGGAAGAGGCAGGAAGAAAGCATGAATTTTGCAAGAAGCCTCTTTGGAAATGTTTTTGCAATATTTTGATACACTTGCAAAATAAGTTATAGTGAGTTTTTATCCATTCATTTATCTTATACAAGTATCTCAGAAAACTGAGGCACTTTGCAGATTCAACAGTACCAAGGAAAGCAGCAAAGATAATGGGTCAGATTTGGGTCTGCTCTTTAGTGCAAATCTACTTGTTTTCCTTGTACAGAAGAGGGACTTCAGACAACAGCCATGACTTCAGAGAAGTTAGGGCAAATATTTCAGGGGAGGTTCCAAGATGTCTACTTGGTACCTGACCTAGCAAACATCCTTTTAAGCAAAAGACTAAGCTCAGAAAAGTAATTTTTATGGTCTGAGCTCCACCACATGCTGCTGCCTATAGCTGAGCACAGAGTCTAACTCGCTGCATGTAAATCTTCCTCTGTGCTTTGTGTTACTACTGGAAAATGTCCCTGGAAAAGAAGATGATGGGCATCCTGTACTGCCATAAAGTTTCTTTATACTGGAATGAGTTTCCTTTAATATGATTACTTATTTGAGGTCTGAAGGACACCAATAACTCTCACTAATTTGATGGGAATTTTAAGCACTGAGTCCATAAAATATGGAGAAAGGTGTGTAGAGATGGGTAAACACACATCATCTCATAAATACAATAGAAAGCTGCAGTGCATTTTTCCCCTACTCTGACACACACATCAAATCCTATATGCATATTTTCTAGCATTATTTAACCTTTTGTAAGGCAATCACATTACTGGAAAATTAAAATTAGTCATAGAGAGACAGATCCTGCAAATTCTTTGCAGTGTAGGGAGAGAACAGACAGAGCTTTATCAGGAAATGAAAATCAGGCTGGCTTTATTGCCGCATCAGGTGTTATTTATTGCAACAGGCTTGTTTTAGCTCCAGCACTGAAATAAAAGCCCCAAACCAGCCATTTGTCCTGAATGAACAAATTGACTTCCCAATGCAAAGCCATACACAGAGAGCGTGCAGCAGAACGTGCTCAGTAGCTCAGTTTGTGCCACAGAATGAATGGGAAGATTCTGCCAAGCAGTTTGCCGGTCTTTTGCCATTATTACAAGCAGAGGTACTGCTGGGAATGTAGCTGTATCCATGAATCTCCATCCTGTCTTCTTTCCTGAGGTGGCTGTGTAGACGCTGTCCCCAAGATCCTGCTCTGTGTGTGTACCTGCAAGATGGCCAAGACTGTACCAGTTTGTGCCTGTCTACTGGCCCCATTTTTCTCACTTTCCAGCTGAACACTGAGCCTTGTTGATTCTCCCCACTTTTCCTTTGGTATAACATGTGGGATAGCCTTAAATATAAAACCTGAACCCATTTATTTACCAAGTTTGAAAGTAGTCCACCCTTAAAATGATTGCTTCTACAATCAGGTTTGATTATTATTAATCAGTTGTTAATCAAAAAATAACACGTTATATAAACAAACTGCTACCACCCCCAGCCTCAAAAATTATTTTTTGAGAGATATTTTTGCATACAGTTAAAATACTCCTGTTGATAGATTTTCACTCTGCCCCCTCTACATTTCACAGATAACAGTGGAGTTATATATAGTGACAGAGTCTGGCAGCAGGGAGGAAGTATTTCCCAAGGAGTCTGTTACTGGTGTGTGTTAGGTATGAGCTGCAGACACAATCCTGTCCCACCAGCATGGGTGAGAGACTCAGTATCCTGGGAAAACCATGACAGTGTGCACCTTTATTCCCCCTGCATTGCTAAAGTCAAACTGTGTCTGGACAACACTTGAACAGGAGAGGAGTAATCATTTTCCATGTCAGATGGCAGCACTGTCCTCTGGGTGGGAGCGCTGCAGTCAAGGCAAGAGACACAAACTGTTCCTAATTCTGCCATTTTCTGTAGAGTTGTGGGTATATAAATATTGAGCAGCTAGTTAATTGCTATGAGCTTTTAGGAGCAAGGGAGCTTTTACATGGTTTTACAAATTGTCTAGCATAGTGGGAATATCAACTTGGCAGGGAGCTGTACTAGATGAGGTCTTTATATTATAGCACCACTACAGTAGACTAGGGGGAAAAGATGGGCAGGAGCAGGGGCTCAGTGTTCACTCAGGACTCTTGTTCCTCCAGGCCAGCACATGATGGCAGGAAAATGTGGGAGTGAAATCTCACTAAGGGCAAATAAGAAAACAGAAGATGAAAGCTGGAGAGAAGTGGTGATACAAAGGTCAGACAGGTCATTTACATGGGTTGTGAAGAGATAGCTAATCCCACTGAACTGATACCGTCTGTTCTCACAGTACATGGCATTTCAGCTGCACAAAGGCACCCTGAATTGAAACTTCGGACTGTGTGGTGTGACCACATCCAGTCTGTGTGTTGACAGTTGTGTCTGCTCAATATGAAAGCCTGAGCCACGTCTGGGGATTATCAGAGACAGTGCTTGCCAGCACTCCAGTATCACTTTAACAATATGGAAAATTGAGATTCTGTGCCAGGAAATGTTTCCTTTGGGGTCTCGAGGCAGAGGCACATCTTTACAGCACCAGAGGTAAAATTGCAAAGGTGCACTTACATGTCTATGCATAAGTTATATACAAGGCATACTTATGGGATAAAATATAGGAAACTTTTTTAGGTGCCTGGATTTATAGCAAAGGTATTTAGGCCCTAATGGTCAAAGAAATGCCAGTGGGAATTTAGTATATCTGCATATTTGCAGAACTAGGCCACAGTCCCTGTCCCAGAGGGTTTTTAGTCCCACTAAATACTTCTCTGCTATCAGGAACGATGGACCAGCATAAATGATGATGTGCATTTTCCTTTGATCCTTCCCCTGCTTGGCATTATCTTCCTTTGATAAACTGTCTCCCTGCTGCCAATCACTCCCCCTCTCATGCTGCTTTTGCCAGACCACACAGAGGAAGCTCAGAGGTACTTGCAGTGATTTGAGTGGGCTGATTAGCCTTCACAACCCTCGGTGCCCTGGGTACAGAGCTGAAGGCCATAAATCTTATTTAAATTGCCATCTTAATGTGGTTTCTTGAGGCTCTTTAGTCTGGGGTTTGGACGGAGCTGCTCACTGAGTTCATTCATTTTTCTTACTCTTTTGCAGATTTCACCAGCTTACTGATCTATATCTAATCAGCTTCATAAAGATTCATGTCTGTTCTAGGGCTTCATAAGCTTCATGTCTATTCTAGTCTTCAGCTGGAAAGACATATTCGGAGGGGGCTGGATAACAAAGACTGCATGGACCTCCAGGTGAGTGTTAGTCTGGGGCTCTTAGTGCCTTATAAAGTATTTGCAGAAGACTTGCAAATTGAGATAAGCCATGTGAGAGAGACTGAAATGGCTTAAACATTGCTAAAATCATCGAAGGACTTTTGCCCACGTAGCAAACTGCAGAGAAACAGCTGTTCATCCGTGAGCACCAAAGCCCACTCCTCCCCAAAGATGCCTACTAACAGGAATTCGGACTGTGATGGGAACTTGAAATAAGATAAAGGGGATACTATTGTCCAATCATGCCAGATCTAGGGAGGAGAATGTATCCGCAAGTGATACTGTGATGCTGATAGCTCAAACATTCGGGGGCAAGCTGCCGATGAGCAAAGCACCCGCCCCGGCACAGAGGGCGAGCACAGCTCACCTCAGGCTACAGCTGGTGTTGAACATAATAACGAAAGAGGCAAACCCTGTGCAGTGGGTACTGTCCCTTTGTCCTTGTTCAAGCGAACTCAGCTGTGATTGACCTGGGACATTCACAGTAGCCGGAAGGTACTTAACTCTGCTGATGGGCCATAATGGACTCTACTGCACTGAAGTAATAGGCAGCTGTAGCTTTTTTGAAGGTGTCAGGTGCTCCCGAAGCGTCCCGTGATGCACAGCATTACATGATCCTGTTGAAACTCCTCGCCCCAGGGGAGGTATCTAGGCATTCCTACCTGAACCTGAGTGAAAATAAACCAAATTATGAGGGTTTCTCCCCACCATTTTTTTGGGACTTTCCCCACCACCTGATGGATCCAGTCTGCAACTATCACTTTGACCAACAAACATCGAAATTGCAACAGCTGAGTCTCTTCACAAGGCCTACAGGTGGTGAGATCTTTCTACTCTTATCCTTTCCTTCTATTTCTTATGCATTTTCCTAAGTCATATTCTTATGTTTTTAAATTGTCATATTACTGTAGATAACAACTAAAATGGCTACCTGTTTTCCTCTGCAACCAAATTGTTCTATAATAAACGCCACAGATGTACAATTACAAATACTGATAATTCAGTATCATTTCACTTAATCCACCCCAAGTGAGTTGAACATTGAGATATACTGATGGTATGGACTAAAAGTGTTTAAAATGGGGCAAGCAATCCAAGACTGACTACATGGAGTACCTCTCTTTTAAAGGTGGCACAATGGACTCAGTGCAGCAGGAAGCCACCCTGGGGATGAGCAGAAAGGAAAGAAAAGCAGGTAGAGTCTAATGGCAAATGCTTTTCTGCTCCATTAATCATGAAATAAGGAGTTAAAATGGAAGCCCTGGCAGCTGCGAGGTCAGACCTGTCTGCAATACA
Organism: Atrichornis clamosus; assembly: GCA_013400975.1. NCBI lineage: Eukaryota > Metazoa > Chordata > Aves > Passeriformes > Menuridae > Atrichornis > Atrichornis clamosus. The sequence goes on from WBMZ01007490.1 coordinate 6,438, forward strand.
AACAACCTCTGCCATAAAGGTGACAGGGAGGGAGGTGGAGTTGGGTGAAGAGGAGGAAGGTAAAGCAGGCAAAGAACAAAAGAGGTGTGAAGCTTGAGTAGGAGTGGGAGAAAGGGAGAACAATTAAGTGATCATCAACTCTGATTTACCTTTGTACAAGATGTGTGGTTTTTACAGATTCTCATGAGAGAGGAAAGTCTGCTCAGAAACAGCTTTATCTGCCGCTTTGCAAAGCAAAGTTCTTTTTCGCACTAGAAGGAAAAAGCTGCAAAACAACACTTTTCAGAAGTGAACTGAGTTCCCATGTTCAGATAGACTGTTAAACCTGTCCTCATCTGGCTCTTTTTCTGTACCAGGGAGCTCATTCATGTCAGTTTTTGAATCAAGCAAAGTGTAGCCCTTCCGTGAACTGGAAGGGATGAGAAATTAGAGGTCAGAACAACCTTATTATACATGAGGAAGGAGAATTACATTTTTTCTGAGTCCACAATCTGATTTTTTCCATTGCAGCTTTTCTTCTTCTATGAAATCTCCGAGCACAAGAATTTAGTTTAATGACTATGTAATCATTTTCCAGACAGTTTCTATTAAATTTGAAAGTGATAAATTGTCTTATTATCTCAGTTAAATTTTTTTTAAATATGCTGTTCCTAATAAATTTTATCAGACATCTGTCAATGAGGCAATTCTTATGTAAGGTAAGTGTTTGAGTTGCAGGAATATTGAAAAATAAAGGAAAAGTCTACATGTGCATCACTATGAACACAGATAAATAGAAGGATTTGAACATGTAGGCAACCATCTTTTGGGGCATTTGCCAATTAAACCAGCTCCAAATCTGTTTATATTTCCAGTATGGTGAGAAGGGATTCAGCTTGCAGCAGAGATTTCAAAGTGTCACTTAGTCTTGTCAGCCTGGGATGTAGTCAGTGCCAGCCAGTCTTGACAAAGCCCCATAGTGTGGGAAAGGTAAGTAATGAACAGGTGGGAAGGAGACAAGAACTTTTTCCCCACATACAACAAATCATGGCGTGTCTGCTGCAGTTGGGTATTTGGGAGGAAGCCTCATTTTCACCATCATTCAAAAATCGTAGTGCAAACCCCAAGCAAGAATTACTTTTCCTTTCAACAGCACTACTTTGCCATTCTGTGAGTCCCAGCAGGTTTTGCCATTGCATTTTTTGTGTGTTTTGGAGTTTGTCTTTTTCTGCCTACCAATTTTTTTTCTAGAGTTCCCCTTCTACAAGGCCATTTTCTTGGCTCTGCTGGGATGAGAGACATCTCAGGTGTGGGGCCAGCCTTCCCATGCTGCATCTGGTCCTTCCATCTGCAGCAGCCCCATTGCAGAGGGAATTCCCCCTCCAGGAGCCTGGAGCTTGTGCAGGATCCCTGGGGAGAGCCTCTGCTTTCCTTCCACACATTGCTACCTGCTTGTTTATTTCCCTGAGCTGTAATGCTAGCCAGGAAAACAAGCACATATTTTGGAGCTAGAGCCCTGCTCTCATTTAGGAGCTGTGGAGATATTTTAGGAACTCAGGATGTCTGAGATGGTTTGCCTCTCTGAAATGTGAATGTTCAGGGCCTTGTTGCCTCATTAAATAATAAAGTTATTGACTGTCAAGTGCTTTGAAGACCTGGGATGAAAATGGTCCCTCTTAAGCATCCTCTGATTTTAGCGTGAAAATGGTAGACTGTCTGCGAATTACACAGCTGTCTTGAAACTGGTAACCCAGCCCCCTGCAGGGAACTGTTGTGACTCCAGATGCATGGTCTCCTAATTTTCTGAGAGCAGCAAGCAGATCAGTCAACAGTTTGCAGATCAGAGGATAATGCTGCAGCAAGAGGGAACTGGAACTTCAGGATGTTGTTCAATACAAATCACCTTTTCAAAAGTACCGAAGAAATCCAGGTAACTTGTTTTCTGTACAGGACACAGTCTGGTTCTTATTGCTTTACTTATTCTGTGAGGATGTAGCGGTGTGGGGTTTGGTTTTGCTTCTGAAGAGAAGCTGAGTGCTACAAGATCAGGTCAAGGCACAGAAGCACCTGCTGTGCCAGTGGAAAGCAATGGGGATGTAGAAGTGTTTGGGTCTAAGATATCTTAGATCTCTTCTACTTTTGGTAGAGTACAATTGCCTTTAAAATCTATTTCCAGAAAACAAAAGCTGTAGGTCACTGCCCCAAAAGTTTCCTGCAGGAGGAGGCAGTTACCTAAACAAGTGGGACAATCAAACAGAACTGGGAGGACCAAAACAGGATACTGATTTCTCTGAGCTCACACAGCAAAGCTGAAAGATCCCACCTTCTGATGCCAGTCTGTGCCCTTCCCCAGGTTCCCCCTCTCTCAGGTGTCTGCTCATGTTTCATCTCTCACCCTGGGCAGATGAAAGAGAAATGTTACTGGGAAGGTGTTCTCTCCACTGTTGCTGACAAGCAATCTGTCTGTTCCTTATCTTTAACACACTGCGCTAGAGAGAGCCCTGCTAGGCTGTGTGTACTGCTAAAGGTCTTGCAGATGATATGGAAATGTCTGACACGTCTGCATTCCCCAGACCTCGCATTACAGTGGGGATTGACGTTTTCTTTAGACTTGAGGTCAAAAGCCAAATAAAAATAAAAACCATTCATAAGATGATATAAATGAACTTGTTCCATAGCTGGCCTGAACCTCCTTGATATCCCCAGCAATCAAGTCAGCAGTATTTTCTAAGACAACAGTGTTCCAGAATAAAAGCTTCTCTTTACCATAGCACTGTTGGAAAATAAAAGCATCCCCTTTTATCCATCAAAGATCCAGTGCTTTGTTCCTGCCCTGTGAACAGGACTAGCATCTTCCCCATAGGTCGGTTCAGCTTTGACATCCTGATGAGTCTTATACTATAGATTTGTTGGCACTAAGCATTGTTGGTATTCCAGGCTCCTTTGCCTGTCTTAGGTGGCAAAATCTGACATAAGAATGTTGAGAACATCTGGAGAAACTTAGGATAAAAGCTAGATGGACACAGCCTTGTCCCAGTAGCAGCCCACCTTCCAAAGACTCTTCTCCCAAAGTTTTCTCAGTATGTTACCTATTGTCATCATTATCATCAAAATTATTAACAATTTGGGCCACTGTACTGCGTTAAGTAGATGTCTGCTCTAGGAAGAGGATCTCTCTGCAGCAGACAGAGTGCACCTGTGTGCAGCAAGAGATGCTCCATGCTATAGACAGCTCACAACATAAATTTGTGAGATCAGAAGCTGGGAGAAAGCAGGTGGCAGATCTTCCACTCCAGGCTTGTCTCCCTATATTAAGCTCTACCCTACTTGTGAAACACAGAAAAATTCTTGGCAAACATATGCTCTCGGTAGGAAAACTCAATTGTTAATTGTTACAGGATGCTATCTGCCCCTGTTGTTTAGCTGGTGGGAGTGTATCTGTCCATCTCCAGCTATCTAAGAGTTAGCCATCTCCTCTGAACTAGTTTTCCATGGTCCCAGTATAACTCTGGGAAAGAGATAGGGTCAGTACGTTATGTTCCTATGTTCCTTGGCTACTCTCTTCGAAGTGTAATGAGTGCTTCCTTTGGAAGTGCCCACCACCTAATAGGAGGTGCTTAGGTAGGTGTCTTGGGCTAGAACCTGACGTCCATGTGATTGGATTAATTGAGATTATTAACAAACTTGTAGAATAAGTAACAGAGGAAAACACATAGCTGCTGATAAGCAAATATTTGCTGAGCAGTTCCCAGAACTCTGGCTGCATCATTTTAGGATGGCATTAGATTAGTTGAATTGCACCTCAACTACATTCTACGGAAAAAGGAGTGTTTCTTCCCATGTCTTTATCGAAGTTGCAGATCTCACCCAACAGCAGATGAAACTGGACTTTTTGGACCTCTTCCCCAGGACAAAGCCTAAAGGTTAAAACTGCCTAAAGGTTAAAACTGCCTAAAGCCCCACTGATGAGTGGGTGAGTTGTACTGGGTTTGCAAGGCCTGGTTTTTGGTAGCAGGGAAGCTACAGTAGTGGCTTCTGTGAGAAGCTGCTAGACGCTTCCACCATGTCCAGCGGAGCCAATGTCTGGCTGGCTGCAAAGATGCACATGCCGCAGGCCAAGGCTGGGCCAGTTAGAAGTAGTGGTAATGCCTCTGTGATAACAGAGTTAAGAAGAAAATCAAAACAATACTGGTGGTGAAGTGTTAGTGTTCACCAGAGCAGAGTGGGGTGAGAACATGTGAGAGGAACAACTCTGCAGGCACCAAGGTCAGTGCAGAAGGAGGGGCAGGAGGGGCTCCAGGTGCCGGAGCCGAGATTCCCCTGCAGCCCGTGGTGAAGGCCGTGGTGAGGGAGCTGTGCCTCTGCAGCCCATGGAGGCCACGGGGGTGCAGAGATCCACCTGCAGCCCGTGGAGGAGCCCACGCCGGAGCAGGGGGATACCTGGAAGGAGGCTGTGATCCTGTGGGAGACCTGTGGAGAGAGGGGCCCTGCTCCCAGGCTGGAGCAGCCTGTCCTTGGAGGACTGCACCCCGTGGAGCAGTGACCCACGCCGCAGCAGTGTGAGGGGGGCTGCTGCCCGTGGGATGGACTCACGTTCCAGCAGTTCACAGGGAGCTGCTGCTGGTGAGATGCACTCACGTCAGAGAAGTTCTTGGAGAAGTCTCCCGTGGGGAGGGACCCCACGGTGCAGCAGGGGAATGACTCGTCTCCCTGAGCAGCGGGAGAAGCCACAGATGATGGACTGATCAAAATCTCCATTCCCTGCCTCCCTGTGCCACTGCGATAGGAGGTAGAGCTGGGAGGAGGGAGTGGTTGGGAGGGGGGGAAAGGTGTTTTTAAGGGCTTATTTTACTTCTCATTATCCAGTTCTGATTCTGTTAGTGCAATAAATTCACTTTCATATCTTTAAGTTTGAGCCTGTTTTGCCTGTGATGGTATTTGATGAGTGAACTCTCCTGGGTCCTTATGTCAACTCATGAACCCTTTGTTAAATTTTCTCCTCTCTGTCCAGTGCAGGGAGAGTGAGAGAGCAGCTTTTGTGAGTGCCTGGCATCTGGCCAGGGTCAACCCACAACATGAGTGCTGGTGCAACAGAGACCATTAAAAACCTTGGAGAAAAAAGATGAGAAAATCTGCAGAAAGGGGCAGGAGCAAATATTAAAATAAGCTCAACATTTTAATCCCCATCCCATTTTAATCTAGGGTTGAATTCTGTTAGCATAAAAATACAAATTACATTTATTTTGTTAAGGCTTTGCTGAGTAGAGTGACGTCTAGCCTAATGCAGTTATCAAGTATAGTTTTAGGTTCTACACGGAGGTGGACAGATGGCTTTTTTGTGTGTGACTGTGTAAGAGAACCCTTTCTGCAAACAGGGGATATCAACTGAGCTAGTGGAATAAATTTATACTTCTGTATTAAATGAATTGTGCAGCAAAACAGAGCTTTGTGTCAGGTTAGTGTCCACTCATCTCAGGTAAATCAATTAACTTTCCAGTGTGTTACTGGGAAACAGAAGGATATGCTAGTTTTTCTATCTAGTTATGACATCAGAACACACATTGCAGATGGGACCAGAAATCTTTTCATCCTTGCTGCTATCAACAGGGGCTGGCTTGATCCAGCCCATGGTAAGCACTATCACAGCTCAGTCTGGCTTGCATAGCAATGAATCAATGATGAATACTTAAAAAAAATAGCTGTGAAATCCCATTGAAGAGTCAAATATTTGAGGCTATGAAGAGCCTAATTAATGACCATCTCAACCTTCAGTAAGGCAGAGGGAAAGATTTTCAACTGGTTAGGTTCAGATGCATTGCATTGTATCTGGTTGTATTGGTAAAATAATGAAATACTATTTTATTACAGATTGCTAATAAAATGATATATGCATAAAAGCATTAAATCTCATTTACTAGAATTAGAAATACATGCATCTGTGTCTTTAAAATGGATATGTGCTGCTGAATATGAACAAAGATATTGTGGTTACTCCCATTTGGCTGCACACTTCTTTGATGAAGACTCTCTTTAATCTTTGGAGAGAAACAGGAACTTTAAGGGTTCATCTGACTGATTTTATGCATTTCCATTATGATGAGATGGCCAAAACCCTGAAAGACCCTATAACTCTGTGCTGATTGAAATGAGGAGTTGATGATTAACATTACCTCCTGCAGAGGTAAATGTCTGCATTGCAGGCATCCATATTTCCTAAATAAATCTGACTGCTTTTTTACTGGCGAACAATTAGTATTAAAAAAAAAAAAAAGCATTTCTTAGAGGATCCAGCTGATGGTAAAATAGAAGAGCAAGAACCCAGTTGATGAAAATTGTTGTAGGAGTTTGTAAATTGGCCAGATCATTAAGGTGAAATTCCCAGGCTCATTTGTCATGCACCAGAAATTACAATGGGAAAAAATGCAACTTTGAGTTCTGTGTGCTCCTGGGATTTTGTTAAACACGGGCATGTGACTGCCAAGTGAAGACTGACTGACAAGCTGCATTTGAGCTACACTTCACAGGGATTAACATTTTATTAGAGTTAATCAGAATCAATATCAATTTAGGTTGCTTTCTTTTAGATGTAGAAGGGGTGATGAGCAGAGTGAAGGCAGTAGAGGCTGTGAATAATGATAAATATACATGGTATGTCTTTGTTATTGTAAATAGGATTATTTCTGCCAAAATCAGTGCCCTGTTTTAACTTGAATGTTCAGCCCAGCCTATTATTATACTGCACAAATTATGTGGTTTAAAACTTTTCATCTGTTTGATGACTCTCTTGATGGGCAGGAAAGTTCAGTGAGAAAAAGGCATAAACCACAAGCAGAACAGTTTTACATGACTCAAGATAGCCATGTATCACCAGTGTTTCCAAGTCAGCTTATTCATCTTTGGTGTGCAAAGATATTTTTTAAAAAAAGGTTAAAGAGAAAAAAAAAAAGTGATCAAAATTGAATGGTTGGTGAGATGCTGAAATGCAACATTTGCAAGACATTGCCCAGAAAATTTCTCATGCAGAAGGAATTGTAGCACTGCAAAAATTTATTTTTTCTCAGACAAAGCAGAATTACCTTTCTGTGTAGCGAAAGCTTCAGTCTCATCTGCAGTGCTGAGGTTTTGTTCTCCCCTCCACAGGGGCTTCATGAGTTCATGAGGCTCATTATGTAGCAGGAAGTCAGGAGGATCTTCTGTGGGCCGATCACAGGGGACCTGGTGTGGTGACATCTGGAAAGAGACACTCAAACTTGACATTACACCCACTGCCTCTAGGTAATAACCAACTTACACAAGTCTTCTCATTGGTGAGAGCCTCAAGAGATGTCCCATGGACCTCAGAGATGGGGAAGGAGGAGATCTGGGCATGGCTTGCCCTGGACTCCACTGCTCAGTGTGAAATTGGGTCTCAAGGGTATGGGCCTCTTTCACCCTGTTGTTCTCTGTCCTTCCCTCACCCTGGGCTGGTCCTGTGGACAAAGCCTGGATTTGGGGTGGTGTGTGGGCAGCATCCTTCCAGGAACACCTAACAGATCCATCCTAGTTGGAGTCATATCCCTGCTTGACAGATCAAGGATGCTTTTCCTCATCTGCTCCTGCTGTGCAGGAAGGGTAATGATGCTATGTAACTAATAAAATTTAATATCCACCATATTTTGGCTTCTTTCTGCTTTCACAAAAGCCAAGTATGTCTGACCATTTCCTCTGTTTATAGGCAGGGCATGGAAACAAATCAGGGACATGTGTTGTGTTTGTTCTAGCAGCTGTGCAGCTCACATTGCAGAATAAACCAGCAAGCACCAGCACACAGAGCTACGTAGGGCAAAGGTATGCAGCCTCACACAGCAAAGTCAGTATGACATAATGATGCCAGGTCCTACAGCTCCCACTGGAAGCTTTGTCTTTCTGGGCACCCAGGAGTAATTGACCTCGTGTGCTTCTCCTTTTTGCCTTTTTCTTCTATTACGGCTGATGATAAATTGCTGTCTGACACAGAGAAATAACTGGGCCAAAGTACACTCAGGCAGGAAGGAGCAAAGGAAAATATGTGTTATATTTATGTACATTTTATAGCTGCTACAGAAGCACAAGCTTTGCTGTGCAGTATTTTCAGGAACTCAAACCCTAGTAATAATTGTGACGTGAGTGGTATTTACCATGTATATGTTTTCCTTAGGGGGGATAGTGTGAGGTCATCACTGCCATCCAGCCTGGCATTTTTGGAAAAGGGCACCCTCTGTCACACAAAATCCCTCGTGCCTTATGTACGCCCTCCCTTGTGCTGGTGGCAGCAACTCAGCTAAGTACCTGAGGTTAACAGCTGAGTCACTGGAACCAAAGCAACCGAACAGTGGCTTATGTGCAAGCTACTTGCTGGGAATGGTGATTCACTGATTTGAGGTCTCTTTCATATGAATTTGAAAGCAATTTGATTATCCTTCTTCCCTGAAAGATTTTCTCATTTCACTCTTTTCCAGGAACAGGAGCAGCAGAGCAGCCATACAGTGCTGGCTGCTCATCTTGGCAATTTCCGAAGTGCTGTGAGCAGAGTATGCCAGGAATCTTGTTTCTAAACGTCCACTCGAGGTCTTCTGTCTCTGTAAAATCCTCCAGGCCTCTTATACTGAAAGTTAGAAAACTTCTTCTATGCATAAATATAAAACCTTCTTGTGCAAATGGGCTTTTTTACTTATTTGAGGAAGCTGCCCTAACACTTCCTTGGAATCTGCTTTTCCCTGCTCTTGCTCCACAGACCTTCAGTCACCCAGTCAGTCATCCTGTTTGCTGTTAAAGGCTGAAAATTCATCACCTACTTGTCATTTCGGCAGCATCCTCTTTACTGCAAGTCCTTTCTGACATGGCTTTCAGCTAGGAGAGTCAGCTTTATCTGAGCTGAGAGCTACCTGGAGAAACTCAGTGTGAGAGCATTTACACACGATGGATAAGCAGGGCTAGTAAGCATGGCTTGGTAACTCCAAGGTGACTGAGTCATTCAGTAGAACAAGCAGAAACACAACTGCAGCTTCCTAATTAGCACAACTTGACACAATTTAGCAGAGGGCAAAATCCTGCTTCTTGGTTTACCCGGGCCTGGCTGCACTGTACATTGAAAGGTAATTGTTGGGGGATGAGTGTTTACAGGATGTGATAACAGTCTCTCCAAGGTCTTGGGGTTCAGATTATTTTTTTCATTTCTGTCTGGCAGCTAGCACACTTGTTTTCTGTCATCAGAGAACTGTCAGGGATAACAGCATCAGCATAATTCATAACAGCCCCTGCATTTTCTGTCCAGTTTTGCTCTTGCAGATTAAATACCTAGCCACACTAAAAACATATAAATACAAAGTCTGCATGGAGCAAAGGTACAGTCTGGTTTATCAGCCTGGGATAGAAGAAGAGAATTATGCTCTACCCTTTTGCTTGTCTGAATTGCAATCCCACTGAGCACAGCTGGGAATTGCAATAAATCCAAACATTCACTGTAGACTTTTGTGTGCATATTGCCAAAGACTGCCTCACATGAAAGAATGTTTTCCTGACTTGATTGGAAGAAATAATATCCGGACTGTATCTTTTATTTTTTATCTCAGACAGGGTGTCCTGGGTTACAATGTGGGGTGTAACCAAACTATGTATTCTACTCCCATCCACATTATTCCTGACTGACAGGGAACTGCCAGGTTGTATTGGACTTTGTGGGCTTAAGCCAGTTTTTCTGTGTATCATTGCATTTATTGTAATTTTCCCATTAAATTGTAACTCCCACCTGAAGTCCCTCTCCAGATTTTGTGTGGGGGCTAATTTTTCTGCTGGTTTACCTTCTAGCCACAGGGAAATATAAGTAGGCCAGGCCAGGGATGCTGTGTGTCTGGAGATACAGAGCAAATGAATGAGCTGTAACAAGAGTGGAGAAAGAGGCGATTTCTTGCAGCATCAGATTGCAAGCTGTAGACTACAGATTTTGTGTCCAATAGAGTTGGGGAGTGCCTGCAGCTACGCTGAGCAGGATTCATCTGACTATCCTGAATCAGGGTTCCCTGACACGGGCTCAAGGAGCTGGCTTCCCTTATATTCAACCAAGAGAAACAGTGATTTTTCCACAGGATCCCTAATATAGGCACCCTCACTGACTAGAAAGGGAAGTTATGGGTGACCAACACAACTGTAGCTACGTCTATAGTTAGATCATGTATTTAGTTTGTGATTTTATGGCCGCTCCTACTCGAGTGCCCAAAAAGCTGCAACTTTGCCCTCCAGGTGGTCACTCAGTATTGCATCTCTTAACAGAGTAGAAACTGAGAGGGGAGAAAAGCTGAACTGATGGTCAGGGTAGATTTATTTACTGGGAAAAGATGGAAATGCATCAAGAAGTTAAATGTGAAAGGTAATGGAGAAGCTTGAATGGAAATATGAGGACCATTGTACGCGTATCACACATAAAACAGGATGTGGTTACTGAGGCAAGTAGAAGGATGTAAAATAAAGCCCTGAATAAATATTAAGCTGAACAAAAACTTGATACAAATCAAAAGAATGCCTGTACCAACTTTCTTCTTTTTAAACCCCATACAGAGTTTGCTGAAATCCCTTCAATATGAAGGACTAATGGGGCCTGGTAGAACGTGCTGGCTCTTGAAGGTCAGAGCAAGCAAGCTCCAGAGTGGAGATTGACTTCAGTGTTTTATATTAGGCTACAGTGAAAGCTGAGCAGGACAGAGCTTCCTCCCTTCTGAGAAGATCAGTCATCAGGAGAAGGCAGCATAAAACCTGTCTTCTCTGCTGAGAAATATTTCAGGATGAGATGAGTGATAGTGAATTTTCTTGACTTATACTGGTTTTCACAGGATTCTACAGTGCTTAGGGAAGGCCTTCCTTGCTCCTGATCATTTAACTTCAGATGGTGTTTGAGAACTTTGCTAACAGTGTGGGCAAAACTGAGCACAGGTTGTGATGTGGGCTGTCTAGGAGAGGCTGGTTTGGGTGGTAATGTCCTGTGGTAGTGTCTGAGGTAGTGTCCCTGCAGAAGCGGGTGAGCTGGTTCCCCTGTCCATACTGGAAGATTGGCTTGATTTTCCCTGAGGAAACATGGGACAACTCTGACCAGAAAGCCTTCCCAGCTGTATGAGACAAAAAACACCCATATGGGAGAAGATATTGAAGAATTTGAGGACATCTACACCATGTTTCTGATTGTGGTGAAGGTCTTGGTTCACATGACCATCCAGGCTGCCAAAATGTTTGTTCACTCTAGAGTCTGAATTTGGAGTGAACTGACCAGTGCATGTTGTCATAGATTCAAAATGCTGGTTGGGAGGGTCCTCCAAAGGTCATAAGTTTGCTCTGCCATGTCCCTTGCTTTACTGTGGACACCCTGAAATGATAGAATGTAAATTGTATCTATAATGGGAACTGAACCTCAATCATGACCTCAAATTATTTTGATGTTTTCCTCTTGTTGATGTAAAGGTTGTTGCATCCAGGACAGGGCAACCCTGTTTGTGTGTACAGGCTGGGGAAAGAGAGATTTTAGAGCAGTGCTGTGGAAAGAGCCCTGGAGGTCCTGGTCGATGGAAAGTTGAACATGGGGCAGCAGCGCCCTGGTAGCCAGGAGGGCCAACCCTGTCCTGGGGGCATCAGGCACAGCATGGCCAGCCGGGCAAGGGAGGGGATTGTCCCGCTCTGCTCTGCACTGGGGCAGCCTCACCTCGAGTGCTGGGGGCAGTTTTGGGTGCCTCAATACAAAAAAGATATTAAGCTTTTCAAGAGTGTCCAAAGGAGGGCCATGAGGGTGGTGAAGGTTCTGAAGGGGAAGCTGTATGAGTGGCTGAGGTCACCTGGTTTGTTCAGTCTGAAGAAGAGGAGAATGAGGAGAGACCTCATTTTGGTCTTCAACATCCTCACAAGGCGAAGAGGAGGGGCAGATACAGATCTCTTCACTGTTGTGACCCATGACAGGGCTTGAGGAAATGGCAGGAAACTGAGTCGGGGTGGTTTAGGTTGAATATTGGGGAAAATTTTTCCCCCACAGGGTGACTGAGCACTGGAACAGGCTCCCCAGAAAGTGGTCACAGCACCAAGCCAGTCTGAGTCCAAGAAGAGTCTGGACAATACTCTCAGGCACATGGTGTGAGTTTTGCAGTGTCCTGTGCAGGGCCAGGAGTTGGACTTGACGATCTTTATCAGTCCTTTCCAACTCAGCATGTTCTCTGATTCTATGATTCTAAATGGAATTTTTGTGCCTAAACATCTTCCAGATAGATTTGTCCAGGATCGTGTGTGAAGTTTGTGGAAGAGCAGTGAACTGAACAAAGCATCTCACAGTCCAGGCTGTGTGCAATCAAACAGCTCTTCAGTGTGGGAATAATAACAATAGCAGAGCAGGGAGGAGTACAGAGCACGGGGTTTATTTTTCTCTAGTGAAGTATGTGCTTAGTTTCCCTTCCTTCTTGATTTGTCCAGAAGTAAGTTCACCCTACAAAGAAGGCAGTGGGATCCACTACAGCTGGGCATTGCATTAGTTTAACTTAAAGACAGGCACGCAGCCCCACAGCAGAGGAGATAAGCTCATGGAGTGGTTACCAGGGTGATTTCCCAAGGACAGTCCTGGCCAGCTGGTTTGTCAATCAATAGGGGTCCTGCTTCTCACTTGCCTTGGCTACATAAACTGTCTTGCAGATCAAGAAGTGCTATCCTGATGTGGAAAGGCTGTCTATTACTGTTACTGTTTTGATTGTATTCTCTGAGTTTTCTCCGTTGAATTCAACTGAATGTGTCTGTTCAGGCTAACAAGAGATTTCTTGGACTACGTGAAGATTGGGACAGTGAGCAAACTGTATTTGTAAATAGGGGAAATACTTGCTTCCCATGCAAGACACAAGCCCTCAGAGGGGAAAAAAAAGAAAAAAAGGAGTTTTGAATCTACCTTTCTCTTTCATCCTCATTAAAGTATCTAGGAACACTTGTTACCACTCATTTATGAATTGAACTTGACTTAGTGATTTAGCAACCAATCAGCTCCACATTCTTGGAATGATTGTGGTTAAAAATTAATCCAGGAGGTTTACACCTTGGGAACTGGCAACTCATCTTAAACAAGCTTTCAAACACTGAAATCTTCTGGTGCTATTGGCCACTCAGAAATGACAGAATTATTCTGGAAATGATTTCTAAAAACAGAATTGTATATTCTGCATTAACTCACTGTTGAGGTCCTTATCAGCCTGTGGCAGCTTGAGTCAAATATAATCTACAGCAGATGTAACTTCAGAGCATGTGACACTTCTGTGTGTATTGAGTTTGCAATGGGAGGGATTTTGGGGCTGTGGATTGATGTGTGTTTGGACTCCTCGAATCAGAGAATTGAGTTAAAGAGAGCATGATGGTAACAGATGCCAATGCCATCACTTTCCAGAGGCTGGAGCAGCAACTGAGCACCACAAGGAGCAGAGGAAAGGGCTTTCTGGTGCTTTTAGGTGTGACTGAGAAGGGATTCTCCTAATAACAAAAGTAAATCTGTGCAGTGATCAGCCAGACCTACTACCACTCTGGTTTTACTCTCTTTGCAGCTGCTGCCATGGTGGCACAAACCCCACTGCAGCAATGGAGCTATGCCTGCCTCTGCCTTGCAGGAGAGACAACCCGAACTCTCTTCTCTACATCAGTCAAATAAATTTGATTGCTTTTTGTGAAGGAATGCATTCTTTCAAACAATAGGAGGGGAACAACAGAGAGCAGTCCTTACTGCTCTCAGTGAGACACCAGCTGTAATATTTAACACTTTAAATGTACAAATGCAACCCTCTTTTTGTTTCATAGCTTAGTAATGAGAGCCTTTTTGGCCAAACTCCCTACAAAAACACTTTCTGCCAGTTTGCCCTGACCTTCCTTTTCCTCGTCTCTGAATGTCATGCTTAGGAGCTGGGAGAGCTGTTAGACGGTGGGGGGGAAAAAAACCCAAGCAGTGCTTTTCTAATGTTTGGATTGCCGTGGTGATCTATGCATAGGGTTATCTGCCAGAGCTTAAGGGAGCAGCAATTACAGATCTCAGGTCATCAGATTAGTACTCGAGGGGCCAAAATCTTCCCTTAGAAGTGGTGACAGATTCAGCTACCAAGCACTGCCTTTAATAGAGTATCTGCAGTCACTTCAGAAGGCCAAAGGTTTTACTGCAAATAGGATTTTATTTTTTTATCTGCTGCAGAGCAAAGGACCAGAAAACAGCAGGATTTGCCCCAGAGAGCACCCATTGCTGGGAGGGGATGAAGGAATTGTGCTGCTTCAGAGCCAGTGGGGCTGATCCCAACCCCCTGCTGACCCTCCCCACCCAAACACTGGTGCCTGCCCTTGCAGAGGTGTTTGCACGAGTGCAGCAGCTCCAGTCTCTCGCCTGCCATGCTCCGTGCTGGGCCACTTCCAGCTAGCAGGTCCTCAAGGACCTCGAGGACTTGTGCTGCACCCCATGGGAAATAAGCAGTGCCTTATATCCGAGTGTGCTCAGAGCCCGTGGGCTTCTGCAGCACCAGTGCAGCAAAGATTCATCCCATGTACAGAACAAGACCTCTCTGCCATGCCTTTGCTGTTTGGGAAGTGAGATACTGCAGCTATGTCTGTGTGGCCCTGTTGTGTAACGGATTGAAGGGGCAGCAAGAGGGTGATAGAAATTATTATTTATTCTTGTGAAATGAACGGAGTTAAACCAGATAGCAATGATGCTGTGAACAATAATGAACAGTATTTTCCCTGAAATTGCATTGAAGTTTTATCACTGCTGCTATTGAGTTCATATTCTTAAGAGACCCATTCAAGCAATGGGCTGGCTGGTAAATGTGAGCTGCCATGGTCCAAAGTGGTCCCGTCACTGATGTTGTAGACATCAGTGCAAAACAGCAGCATGTTTCCAAATCGAGGAAATGGAGCATTTCATTTGAAATAACCAAAGTAAAAAAAAAAAATCAGTTCATAATCATTTGTTGTTTAGTACGCAATTAAAGATAAACACTGTTCATTAGATAATCTCATTAAAAGCCAAGGAAATCAAACAATTTACTGACACCTAGGTGGGCTATTAGTTTGCTCATTTCCATTGATTTGTCTCATTTCACATTTCTGAAATGATGCTTACCATCCCTTTCCACAAAGTCTATAAATTATGGTATGCACATTGCAAGCTCTATCAGACAGGCTCTAACACACAAAATATTCTCTTACTACATTAGACAACCTAACCTTGCCCCAAGCAAACACAATACCTTATGATCTTCTTCTTAATGAAGTCAGGATAACTTTTGCAGCATGTATGGAATTTCCATGGGCCAAGGAAGACGTAAAGTTGGCTCTGATTTTAGAATAAAGTAACTTATTTTCTTTATTAAGCAGGACAACTTTGGTATTGACTGGACAATGACCATGTCCTGTAAAAGTTTTCAAAGAGAAGTAAAACTGATTTCATAGAGAGCAACCTGGGAATGCCATCTCAGTCTGTCCTAGTCTAACTATTTATGCCTTTGCAGTTGAGATTGAGGCTCCTCAGGCTGTTGTAGATTCACTGCCACCATTCAAAGGTGGCACCTGAAGGTGATAAAAGCCACAATGTGTGGATCCAGGGTCATTATGAAAGTTTCCAGCTGCTGCAATTGTCCTGTCTGATGCAGAGTAAGTATCCTTCATAAGGTCATAATTAGGGAAAGAAATCCCTGTGCTTCTCTCTGTATGTCTCTCTGTGCCCTGAATTCTCTCTCAGACATTGTCTCTGGTAGCCCTCAGCCAAAGAAATACCTATTCTATTTAAATATTACTCTGTGACGACTATAGCAGATGATACATTCTTGTATCTTCTTTAAACTCTCAAAGTACTTTGGATGCATTGTCTCTCTTTCTTTTCACAGTGGATAGATTGCAGTTGTCCTGCTTGGCAAAGCACAGAATTGAGATGGTTTCTTTTCATTCAGGCCTGCGATGAGTAACTTCATGGTCTCATTTTCATTATTGACTTTAGTCATTTATATCCTGACATGACAAAATATCTCTTGCAGTCTAGATCTAACTAATCTGATGGAGGATGTATGATAAGTTACTCGAATGACCAGCTTCTGAATTCAGAAGTACCTGGAATCCTGTCTTGGTCTTGCCTGAATCCTGACTTTTAGATGGGATTTTTGGTGCTGAGCAGTACTGTGGGAATAATCATTAACTACACTTTAGGGCTTCTTAGGACTAAAAAAACTGTCTTGAGTAATTAATCTCCACAACACATCTGAGAAGGTGAGTGGTGATTTGTCAGTCTGAGACAAGGAAAAACTAAGCTGTGCTAATTTACCTCATATCTAAGTTTCAGAGACCAAACACAGCCCCAGTTTTCCTTGCTTTATCTCTGGGGCCATTCTTCACTTACAGGTGGAGTCGTAATTTTGCTGGCCACGTGAACAATTTTGTTATTTTTTTGGGTCAAATATCTGTCCAGAAGCATTTTCCTGGATGAAATGTAAAACTCTGTGGCACTCAGAGCCAAACTCCCTGAACTCCATTCCCAGCACTGCCAACAGGAGTTTGGCAGAGCATTCAGTGGAAACAGAATAACGTTGATATTTCAGCTACTGTAGATTGCAATAAATAGCCAAAGTATGTAAAAAAAGTAGTTTAAATGCAAATGAAGCTCTGCCTCAACACAGTTACACATCTTAAGATGCCAAACAACTTTTCTGCTCTAGCCATGAAATAACAATATAACATTTGCAGCATTACACACTTGCCTTGCAGTCCCAAAATCTATGTGGAAATCAACAAAGATCTGGAAAGAAATAAGTATTTTTTCAGAATACTTCCTGAGCCAGAATGAAACTTAGCACCTCTGACTACAAAAATATCTGTTGTCATATTGGGCTTTTTTTAAGGTAGTGACTTTGCCCAAAGCTCCTAATCAAAACCAGGGATCAGCATGCTGCTACATGTGTATAGTTATAAACTAACCAGCTTACTCCCCCTAATCCTTGAGCAGAGACTAGTTAGTCCATATAAAATGAATGTAAACTGGGTAAAAATAGAAATATTGGCTGCTGAGATTTTTTTAAAAGTGCATATATTTCAGTTTTTATAAGCATTGAATAAAATGTGATTGATCAAAACCTACAACCACATTATGAAGATAAATGTCTGTGCTGTTTGTGCACACTTAATATCTCCAAGCACATATTGCAAGTACAGGTAAACCAGATTTTGTTCTGAAATGTTCCCCAGAAAGGTTTTGTTGGGCTGAATCTAAGAGCAATTATTTGGTGGAGATCATTATTGATTTGTAGAAGATGTATACATTTAGAATTTGAACAAATTAACAGCAAAAAAAATTAATACTTGTCAAAATGGAAGTTCTCCCCAGAAGAACATTGGCCTTGACAGGTGTTTCTATTTTAAAAGATCTAGTGATATTTTTAACTCCAAAAAAAGATATTTATGGCTCAATATTACTTTTAAATATTTAAGCTAACATTTTTTGGCAAATGCAATATGACATCAAAGCAAAATACTTTTCACTCTCATCAAGCTTTTTCTGACATGCAGTTTCAAGCCTCTAAGTCTTTAAATTATTTTCTTGATCTAAAAATCACTTTTTTGTTCCCAAGATGGGAAGGCAACTGTGTAAGATATTTGTTGATCACAAAAGCACTGGCTTGGGGGTTCATTTCCCTTTCAGTTTGCAAGGCTAATTCCTTCTGGAGACAGTTAAATCTGTTATGAATATCCTCAGATGCCCAGTAGTGGCTGTGGTGCTTGGCCAAAACTTGGCCTTATGTACCTTGGTAGTTGTGTGTGATTTGGGGTTGTTCAGCATTTTATTGTCCTTCTACGCCGTTACTGGAAGGCTGTGGATATCATTTAGCCCACTGATGACACAAAGTAGATGTTTTCTAATAGTGCTTAATGTAGAAAACAGAGCAGCTGAATTAGACACAGCAGTGTAATGAGGTGGTAAATAATCTTGTCAGGTATTGTCTTAATAGGCAGCAGAAGGTAATTACCTCCAAAGGGATCCTCAGCTAATGAATTGTTAGCCAGGCAATTCAGCTCATGAGTTGTTCAGAGACCCCCAAATGATGTCACATCCTCCTATAGGCTAATTCCCTTAGCCACGAGCCTTCAGGTGGTAAAAATCTTGTAAGCATAAATAGGGTTAATTTGACCATAGCTTCTGCCCATATTGAAGTGTGGATTTAGCCATTGTAATTAGTTTTAAAATAAAAAGAACTGGCTGGAGCATCATGTGGAGCTGTGATTACAGCAAGGTAGACTCAGATTCTGGTTATATTAACCACAGAACAGTCAGGGTTGGGAGGGACCCCTGGAGTTCATCTAGTCCAACCTCTGACTTTCTAGTCCCCTTGTGGAAAGGTACTGCAGAAGTATCAGCTTTTTTGTGTGACTTCACGCTGATGCTGACAAATCTTCATAACTTTCGTGCTGTTACAGATCTGTCTCACAGAGCTGGAAGGACCAAGCCAAACTGTTCCTTCAGGATGTCTATGTTCCTCTGGCCTGGGTATCGGTCTGGTCCACAAGAAATTCTCTCTGACAGCTGTGAGAAGGAAAATTGAACTTCCCTTCCTCCTCAGGGACTGAAGCAGCCAAAAGCTGTGCATGAATAAGGCAGTGCTGCTGGTCACTGGCTGCCCACGTTTGCCATGGTAGCCGCACCAGACTGGTTGGGGTGTCCGAGCAACAGTGGGGATTCAGCTGCTGAGTGTTCTCAACTACAAACAACCTCATTGACCTCGTGTGGTCTGTTCTCCTTACAGTACAACTGAGAGAATGGCCAGGGCTTGGGACATCTTGTGGAAAAGAGATTTCAGCACACTGAATTCAGCACACTGCCAAGGGATGTTAAGCCCATTTGCTGGGTGAAATGTGCCTCCTACTAGCCCCAAGTGTGGTTGTTTGCTGAAGTACCCGTGCTTGCCTTCCTGCAGCCACAGTCCACATGCCCCACATGTTTGTTCGCACTTGAACTCTCCTGTCCAGAAGCTGAGGTGCCTGAAAGTGTTCCAGTCCCTCACAGTGCCTCCTGTTCTTTGCATGTGCTCAGGGGGAAACAGTGTTTCAGTGACACAATAGTTTTCCAGAAAGACCAGGTAAAGCCATCTGAAGTGGCTGGAAAGGGGTGATGTAAACCCTCAGAGAGCCAAGACCTCATCACTGCCAAATTACCTGCAGAGGCAAGGTCAGGGTTCACTGAATCAATTGATTTCCATTGTTTTTCACTCTCCCAGGATTCACTTTCTTTCCTCACCAGGATGGCAAATGAAAGTATATTGGCAGGGACGAAAGGAATTCTGCTGTTGAAATAACTCACTAATTTTAAGAGCATGACCTGGTAGAACAATGAAGAACTGACAAAGTAAAACCAGAAAACAGCGGGCAAAATGTCTTCCCACATCAGTATTTTGTAATCAGCTTTGTTACATAAAAAAATCAGAAGTTTGTGAGAATGTAATCCAACAAATCCATTTCAAATGAACAAATCAGCTTTGCCTGATGGCAAGCTATGTGCAAAGCAGTACTGAAGCATTGAGCGTAGCTATGGTGACAGTGTCTTCCTGCTACCAAAGAAATATGCTGGAATTAGAGAAGGATTTGTGAACAATCAATAACTGGACATCCAGACAAGAGTTTGTAGAAAAAAACACTCGCAGAGTTCTTGAACACAAGTTTTTGTAATACACTATTTGGATATTGCAGTTAGATTCTGAAAACAGCCAAACCAGTACATGCTTGGTTTGCTGAAGGGGTGTAACTTGGCCAAGATCACAGCTTTTTGTCATTTGTAAAGGCTGCAGCTTATCTCTGCTTTGACAATTCTTAGCTCCTTTGGAAAAACTCTCCTGAACTTTTCATCCACCTGGTGTTTGCTCACAGCCTGGATGTGCATACACAGTTACCCTGTTCCTGTCATGGCTCAAGGGACTTTCCCTACGCAAATCTCTAGAGATCTTGGAGAGAATGGGTTGTTAAGGGACAATAATTACAGTATGGTGGTGGGGGGCAGCCACAAGTTGTCTCACACATCTGTCTGTCAGGTGGTATCCCCCCAAATGTTCACGCTCATCATATATTCATCGTACTCTCCATTGCACATCAGAAAACTCGTAACTTGTGCTGTGTTTCTCTCAGGTCATTCTGGTGTAAGACCTAGCACGAGCAGCTGTGTCAGACCGTGTGGTGCAGGCTGTTCTAGCACTCTCAGCACCTCCGCTGGTTCTTGTGCCTGCCCTTCAGCTGGCTGCTGGGAATCAGCAGATGGCTCATCCCCACGTCCCCAGAAATGGCACATCTCTCTTGGCTGCTCAAACAGCATGTAAAACATGATGTGCATTGATAACAGAAATGTTTCCATCCTGTTCATACAACCTTTCTGTTGGCCATTTAAATTGCCAGAGGCTCACACTGTGATCACCCAGCATCTGCCTCTTTAATAACATAGTCTTTCCTCACTGTAGGACAGTTGTTATGTTTGATATATTTCTTCATTTTCCAAGGAAGTGACAGTATGGAAGATTTTAGGAAACAGTCAACACAGCAACACTGCCAGGATGAATATGTTGGCTTGGAGGAATATATCCTTACCCAAAGCTTTCAAAAACATTTTGCTGTCCCCGTGGTCACCAGGACATAGACATCACTGGTGTTAGTGTTGCTTCCCTGATTATCTGTACCTCTGCTGGGTTGTGTGACAGAAGTCTAAAATCATGGGTCAAACAGAGGAAGTAAATAGGAAATAAAAGGTGAGTTGTCTTCACAACATAAACAAGGAGTGCTACATATCAGGTTCAAAAGAAACAAGAGAAATTTCTGTCTGCAACACATGGCTGAATGGTGGGACTCTCACTGCAGAGTATTATCTCTGGAACTGGACAAGTGTTTTCTTGAAAATTAGAGAAAGTCCCTGAACAGCAATTCCTTAGTGTTCTCCAGGATAGTGTTACATTCTGGTTATCTGGCCTTCTTCTTCCTACAGCATCTGCTGGCTATTATCAGAGATGGAATAACAAGTTTCCTTAGGCTTTAGCTTCACACACTGTTCTGGTTCTCACCAGTCAGTGCTGCACTGCCATGGTAATGCGCACTGAGATGGAAAAGTGGCAGGAGGCAGGGCCAGGAGATATTTCACCTTTCACTCTGCAATGTAAAGAGAAACCCATTTCACGGAGCTGGTCTGTTATCTTTGCCCGGTATCATGATGCAATTCAGCCAGGCACACCACGTGGCTCTGCATGTCTCTTGATGGCAGCACTCCCTGGGGAGTTGACAATCAACCTGCCCTGAGCCAGCAGACCACCGAGGCTGAACTCTGGAGCAGAAATACCAGTTACCTCTTTTGCCTGGAGGTGCCTGGAGGCTGGTGGGGTGAGCTGGGCACACTGCTGTAACAGCATGGCTTCCCCAGTGTGAAGACCTGAGGAATCATACATTTTCTTCAGTATTCCAGGAGACCCCTCACCCTGGGAATTCCCACAGCAGTCATGTTCCAGGAGGGTGGGCTGCCCATGCAAAAGGGAATCAAATGGGAAACACTCCATCAAAAAACAAGGCTGCTGAAAACTCTCTATTGGCAGCATTTCATCAGTTTACTGCAGACAAGCTCTTTGGCTTGATGCTGCCTACTGCTCTTGGTACCAACTGAAGTGACAATGCCTGAGTCTGGCTGGCTAAGCCCATTTTTTTTCCTGAGTATGCTGGGCCTTGTTGTATGCTACTTAGCCCTTTTCCTTCATGTCTCACTGAGAAAGGTTAGATTGTGCAGTTATTATTAGCACACATTCAGGCTCTTAGCAGCAGTAGGACACAAGCAGTAGCACATGTAAGGACTTTGGGTAATGTGACCTTTTGTTTGTGCCAGGGTATGGGCATGAGTTCAGAGATACAGAGAGTACCTTGGACCTTTCTTCCCTCCCTTGTTCTATTTACAACCTGGGTGTATTTAGGGTATAGGGAAATGAATCAACACTGACTTAGACTTTATTTAGCACTGTAGCTGCAGTTCTTATTTTGACCTTGTTAAATATTCTCTTGGTAGATTGATTTCCTTTGGCTCATTCATTGATCATTTCACATGCAAAGTATCCAGGAATCTTATTGATTTTTTTACTGCTTTGCCTCTACAGTTAATTTTCTAAACTGATTCTTCAAACCTGTAGGTGGACAGTCAGTATTTCTACATAGCTGTTACAGAGAGGTGTGTACCTGGTGTTATCATAAAATGCTATGAGGAGGGAATCTGTCACGTGTGAGCTCAACATGCTCATTGAACAGCCTTTTCACGCTTTTATTTCTAAAACAGGAAATGATGTGAAAGATGATCATCAAGGAATATAAAAGTAAAAAAATCAGTAATAATATTTAGGAAGTTTCTATCATCTTTCACCTCAAGATTTACAAGTGTTTTATAAATTACTAAGACTCAAACCTAGCAGGGTGTTACTGTAACGAGTATTGAGATATCCTACTTTATCCTGAGCTGAAAACAGTCTTGAGCATGCTAATAATTTTCTATTGTATATCTCCCTATGGTCAGTATTGACAGGGGTTGAGATATTATGAATAGGATGACAGTCAAATATTAAGATCAAAGTAAAAATTGTTGTGGTTTACAAATACAACAAAAGCAGCTCCTTTTCCAAACATCTCTGAGGAAAGTAAGATTTTTATTAATGCAAATATTTATTTACCTAGTTGGGAAAAGGATCCCCTTTTTAAAATTTCAATCTAAATCAAGTTCCAAAGCCCATCATATGAAAGTTTTCATTGTTTTATTCTCTTTTGTTTGTGGGGGAGAAGATTTTTTTTAAAGCAGAAGTGTTCACATCATCATGTGATTTCAGAAGCTCTGGTTTTAAGTAAAACACCAGATGTTAAGAGTTTTATGATAAAATGATAAGTAGCAAAAATTATGAAAGAATTATTATTGAACCTAAACCAAGTCTTGTTCAGTATTTTCTTCATGAATCAATAGGAATTTTAAAGCAATATGAATTGTTAAAATACAACATGAGTGATACATAGTGAAGATGATACTAAATTCTTACAAAGAAAAGAATGAAACCAGGAGGTATTTTAGATTTCTAATTTGGCTGTGACACTGACTATGTTGTGAAGAGCAAAGGTATCATGAAAAAGTTTTAAGTAAAGTTTGCATTTCTGGTTTCACTGTAAGCAAGACTTCAGTATTTATGAAGCTGCTATAAATGTCCCATCCCAGTAGCACTGGACTTCCAACAGCTAACACTATGGCTAAGGTCACAGAATGATGCTTTTGTGAGTATTTGTTGGTAAACTAAGAAAGAGCATGAACCTCTCTTAGAAAAGAGTCTTAAAGTGCCTTTAGTAATCACATGGCATCCTTCAGGAGTTAATCCAGGTCCAGGCCATTACAGCCCAACACTTGCTGTACCCGTCACAAATTAAACAATAACGCATCAAACATGCAATTTCCATCTAACTTGGAAATAGTTACTAATGATTTTTATTAATAGGTTTGGTATAGAATTATTAGATACTGTTTTCATATACTTTTCACCCACTCGGATGAGGATATATGCCGCGGGCAGCACCTTGTACGTGCCAGCAGGACCCGAGTGCGGGAACAAGCACGAGGTGCCCAGCGGCCGTCTGGAGCGCGCCCCTCGTGGAGCCGCTCCCAGGGGGCTCCATCTCCGCTCCGCGGTCCTTGCGCTCCCCGCACGCTGAGAGCAGGCCCGCAGACACTCGGAGTCCAGGCAGCAGTAAAACAACGGGACAAAGAGCTAGGGAGGGGTTCTCCGTCAGGAGCACCGGAACAGCTTTAATGCAGTTCTACTCATGATGGGGTCCTGGCAGGAAAGCCCATTGCAGCGGCTGTGCAGGGGTTTTTAACCGAGGGAGAACAAGGCGGGGATAACTCAATTACACCCATAATGTGAGGGTCCAGGGGCGGAGACACGGCGGGTCTCAGGGTAACATCCAGTGGGGAAAGGAGAGGGGAGGAGAAAGGGAGCCACGACCAATGGGGAACAGAACCGAGGAGAACTTTCCAGAGCAAGGGTTGGGGCTAACAACAGATGGACAGGGAGATTAACATAGGAGGTGGGTACATAAACCATTGTGTAAAGTTATAGGGGAGATTTCAAATGGTGGTTTCGTCCCAGTTATGAGTTCTGGCAGTTTCCTGCTCCTTGGGGACTGCAGCAGCCACTTCAGCCACCCCAACAGATATAGTTGGAATTTGCTGTATGAAAACTGTAGCTCTTCTACCCATGAAAGTTGTTGAGGTTTCTAACTAGACAAGGGCTTTTTGTATTCTAGTTTGATGTATTTTTCTGGCTTGGTCTGTCTAATCTTGCTACTCTTCTGCCTTCCCTGTTACACTGCAAAAAGACCAAGGAATGATTTTCAAAACTATAAAAGGTCTCTTCTTGTCTCTCGATTCAACAACAGAAGTAGACAGCTTGAAAAACCTGGAGGCTGATGCCTGCTATTTTACTTTTCTGCTTTTTTTTTTTCTGTTCAGCTGGGAACACTTTTTTTCTTTTGCTACTTGATGAAACACATACTCTCCCCCCAGTATTCAGCACTTGCCTATTTTATATGTAGGCATAAAGGCAGCTTTGAGCTTCAAGGCAGTAACCTTGAAGTACACATTTTATTGCCCATTTCTTGGTAAGATGTGACTCATCCTTAAAGATAACGAAAACCATACTCACAGAAATGATTTGTGCTGCTTTTGCTCTCCACGTCCTTTCTGCATACTTTGCTTCTGTGACATTGCTGGGATAAGACTTGTGCACGTGATCATTGCCAGCACCACATGGAGCCCATGGCAGTCAGGTATGCAGCACTGATCAGAGCTCTAACTGATGAAATTAACTGTTTAAACTTGCACTGGAACATTCAAGTTTATTAGGAATCTTTAATATCTGTGTGAGGTGGCATCTAGAGAAATACGTGGTTCATGAGAAGAGGCCTCCATTCAATAGTTCCTCTTCCCATCTAACTTGGGGGTATAGCTTCATGGTGCTGGGAGACGGATATGGACAGGTATAACCTTCTCCCTACGATTGATAGGAGACAGATTCAGCCCTAAAAAGTCTGTGATTTTCATATGGAAGTGAATGAACTCAACCACAGCATTCCTGTTTGTAAAGGCTGGCTGAATCCATTACCTGTAAAGAAAAACCCTGGGATGCAGTGATAAAGGGAACAGCAGAAGAGATGCAATGATTACATACCAGTGCAAGAGACAGCCCCAGTGCACTGCACTACAAGTAAGATTCTGACTTTAGAATTATGGCAGCATCATACTTATTTCTTAAAATGCTTCTCTTGGCACATGCTTGTGTTCTGGCTTGGGAATCCACCAGCTGTACTGTAAATCTCAATGCATTTGGCTTTTCCTGTAGCTCGGAAGAGGTTTGCCATAGGTAACACAAGGAGCTTGAAGGAGCACACCAGGAATAACCCTCCTCAGTCACAGCCTCCTCTGGCTCGAAGGAGGGAGGGGGTCTGTCCAGAGAGTGATGGAGGACAGAGGGGCTTCAGGCAGCCTCCCATTGTGAGTTGTGGGTTTACCATTATTTCTAGAACAGATGCAATGTAATCTCTTTTCAGTCAATACTCAGACATTGTTTTCTGCTTAAGTCAGGCATATACCTCAGAAAAGATATATAGAGCTATTATTCTAAAGCCAGTTGGTCACATTTCCTTGTACAGACAAAAAAAAACAGGAACAAGATATGCTTGGATGTTTTCATAGATACATTTTTGAGAAGTGTAGCTCAAATGCCGTGGAAACTTAAGGTAGCTGGCAGAAAAACACAGCAACTCTGTGCTGTCCTCAAAATCCCTGCATTTTTAACTCTTTCATTGATGTCTCTGTTTTTTTCCACAGGTATTGATTCTGTCAATTCTGATTTCAACCAGGCTGCATGTGAAAGAAAAGTGAGGTCTGAGCAGATGGTTGACATGAAATGAGCAGCAAATTGCTGCACAACTGTAGGAAGTCCAGCACATTCTGCAATGCTCTAAGTCTGCATGTAATACAGATGCCAAAGAAACCAGACTTGAGGGACACTTGAATATGTAGGAATAGGTATAAAGTATATGGCCTGAAATCCTTGATCTTATGAATAGAAATGCTCCAATTTCTATAGATTGGACTTCTTGTTCCCCTCATGAGTAAGCAATATTGACAACACATATTGAGGGAATATGTAGAATTTCAAATTATACTTATCTCTGCAGTGAAGCTTTCTGCAGAGGAATTGACCAGATATGCCAAGGCACAGGGCTTGGCTATTTTAAAAAACTGAACAGGAGCTAGGAAAAGATTAGGCAATTGTCTTCATAATAACAGTACCTGCAACCAGAAGAGAGAGAGTGAAAACTGTTGTGCAATAGATTTCTAGTTTATAGTTTTGGGTTGCAAGTTAATACCTTAAAGGGAGTTCAAGAAAATCATCTTTCAGGGCAAGTCATTGCACGACAACCCTTGGGGACAGTTCTTCAACTTCAGGATCCTCCAGAGATGGCTTTTCTCAGAGATGGAGTACTGGGCTTCAAGCACTACATGGGGTGAAGCTGACCTGGTAGTCCCTTGTTTGCTGTATGTCCTCCCTAAATAACTGGCCTGATGAAAAAAAGCATTAAAAATTGTGGTGTTCTTATAATGAAAATGTGTTGTGGCTGATATCTAGCCTGAGTGCCTGCATCCCACCTATGAAGTAGCCCTCTGTGCTTCTGGGTAGGAAGAGAGAGAGAGAGAGCATAGTTTATGGGATCTTGGTTTTATATCTCCATACAACACACCATCTGATTTGAGTCATGAGTGAGGTGTTCCCTGAGCCAAAGCTATCCCAGCAGTTCTGACTTTGCAAAGTATTTTTTTACCAAAAAGGTAAAAAGTGCTAAATGACCGCACAATTTTCTTATTAAGTTGAAAATTAAGTAGTTCTTGGATGCTCTGGCAGTGCTAAATCCTAACAGTAATTTTTCTGGCCTGAAGTTTTTCCTCCCCAGTTTATCTAGGTCACAGAAAAAGCTAATTCAATATAGCAGCTGTGGGTACTCAGCTTGGGTGGATTAATGGACTATACTGAGCCTCTCCCTCTTTCCCCACAATACTGTGTCAAAGACCAATAGTAATTATTAATACTATTGACCTACATTCCTGTCTACTTGTGTATACATATATATGTATAGCTATTCTGTAAATATCCTCTTCAGTTTTAGCCTGGTGAAAGCAGCTTTTTGTTGTTTTCATTTACAGGCAGACAGTCACAGGCCCACCACAGAGAGGTACAGCTCCTGGGCTGAACACAGCACTGCCTCTAAACCTCAGCCTGATAGGCAACAAAGCATCCCCTCCATCCCAAGCTTTTAAAAGGCTGGCAGAGTGATCTGGGCCTGAAAATCTGCATGGCAGTTTTAACACCCTTTGGATTTGCAGTCTTAGGGGCTGACACAACTTTAAGCCCTTTGGCCTCGGGTGAGCTGGGGAACTGCAAATGATTCGGTGCTGAGCACAAACGTAATCAGTGAGGTCTGCTCTGTCCTTTCCTTCCAGTGCTGTTTTCTAGCACTATTCTTGCCTTCTTTCCACAGAAATAAAGGTTGATCTGCTTTGTTTGCCAAAGCAGTTGCCAGAGTGTTCCAGGACATGAGCATATGCCATACGAGCATTTCAAACAGCCACACTGGATGGAATAGAGGATTTCTTGGGATGGAACCAGGCCTGCAAAATAGCCACACAATGACTATTAAATTTTCATTTTCATAAGTGCTGTAACAGCAAATGCTCTGTAGGGAAAAAATGGCCAAACTACACATATGTCATTTAGAAACAATGAATAGAGAAATCAACTAACTGAGTGCTGATCTTCATGACAATTCACCTTTTCACATATTGCAGCTTCAAAAATGGAGAAGGCATGGGACAAATTTCCATGTTTCCTTGACTCTGACAATTATTTTCTTTCTGGAGAGCCTACAGACACCATTAAGTTTTCAACAGGGACTGGGGAGAAGTTAAATTTGGATAATACTGGAGGTTTTAGCAGGGTGTCAAATTGCTTGAGTTTTGGGATATTCACCTTAGAAGGTATTTACACTAGTTGTTCATGTATTTTAAAGGCCTGAACAATTAAATACAGTTCTTATGATATAGAAAAAAATTCAGGGTTCATTTGATGAGGAAACAGGTGCCTTTTAACACTCTCAGTCCTTTGACCAGGAACATTGTTCAAGTACATTCAAAGTGTGTTGAAGTATATAATTCATGACTGTTCTGGCACACAATTAACTCCATAAATAAACACTCAAATGTCTGGGAAGATGATTTATCATGAGGTCAAAAGACCTATGAAGAACTTTCATGTAGTTCTTGTGTGAAAGAATTACCATCACCAAAATGCGCAGTTGGCTGCTACTGTTTGGATCAGCTAAATTTTGACAATCTGGATGGATAATCGATGCACTTTCCAACGTTACTTACAGTTTTTATCACCACACAGAACCACAGTTTGTCTGCTCTCAGGGGTACAGCCTAAACCTCCTAACAAATGAGTTGTCTTGTAAACTGGACAGACTTTTGGTCACTTGAAATACAGAAGGACACACCTAACATAACTTCTTCAGACACTTTTGCTTCATCTGTATTTTTTATCTTGCTTTGAAGTGACCTTGGTAATAACAAGTAAATTAGGGGACAGGATTTTTAAAGCTTTTTTTCCAATAGGGCAAAGCTTATGGAACTGCATTTCCCTCTGTCAATGAGTCATTGTCTCCCAATACTTCTCAAATCCACCTTTTTCATCAGCTTTGACAAAGATGAGGAGCCTGAAATTTAGTAACCGCCAGTAAGTTTCAGAGAGGTAGAGAAGAGAGAAATCAGTCTGTCTCACCTCGGCAATAAAGTTGTCTGTGCGAGCTCCTTGGTTACGTGCCTGGTCTGACTCACCACCTTTCTGCAAGAGTGAGGACACAGGGCAGCATGAGAGTACTGCCCAGGGCTTCTCTTCTGGTAGTTCTGGTTTTCTTTACCTCTTGAGAAAACTGAAAAATGATGTTTATATCTTGTGTTCTGTGTGGGCACGGACAGGTTCTGAGAAGCATTTCCTTATGCATTTAAGGTTCCATAAAAGTAGGATACATCAAGCTTTCACAGCACCCAATGAAGAGGTAACTTGTTCAAAAAGCAAGAAGTAATGTGCCAGACTAATTCCCTGTTAACACAGGTTGATTTTATTGGCTATCTTAAGCATTTATTGGCATCACTCTGCTCACAGACCAACAGTTTAGTATGACTTGAACAGCAACACAATTGTACTGGACTCATGGACACACCTGTGACAGCCCTGTCTCCCTGATAAGAGATGCAGTCATCATTCTTAATCTGTGAGAAACTGGACTACACTGAGCATCTTGCTTGTTTCCTATTTGCCTTTCTATGTCGTCTTTCCATAATCACAAGGGCTTCCCTTTACCCCAGGATTCTGTGAGCCCCAGAAAGATCACAAACAACAAAAGAGACATCAAAAGGACCATGAAGTGGTGTTTAAAGATCTCCAAAGTAGTACATAGTATCTCTTTTGTCCATATTTTTGTCCCTGAAGTTTGCAGGCTGCCAGGTCTCCAGAATATGTTCATGCAAAGGAGTTTGGGTCCTGCAGTTGTCATAATGTAATTCAGCTGAGTCTGGTTACTGGATTAGGGTACTAGAGGTACCCAACACGGCTTGTAGCAAATGAGCTCTGTGTTCCCTGGATCTTTTGATCATTCTCTAGCCCCAGAAGCTTTTCTCCAAGAACTAAGGGAAGTTACATGAAGCTCCTCTCTATTTCCCAGATCTATATCGGAAAATGCAGCCTTTTTCTCCCTTGTTATTCTCAGCCTTATGTGTTCAGAGACATACACATAAGTTCACAGAAAAAGCTAATGATCTCTTCCTGGGAGACTAGGGAAGAAGGATCAAACAGACCTCTTCCATGCCACTGGGCCCTCTTTCTCCTTTGCTGTAGTCCAAATCAGCTGCTCTTCCAATTTTTCTATCCCAGTATCCTGGCACAGCTGCTAAAGCAAAGCTCCCTTAAAATGGTTGTCTTAGGTCTTACCAGGACACACTGCTCGGAGGGGGGAACTCTGTGAGTGTATGCAGGGGTGTTAAGCAGCTGAAGCATTTTGATTTCTCTTATGCGCCTGTCCAAGGGCAAGTTTAGCAAGGCATATTCCTTCCTGCCCTCCACTTTTCTAACGGGATGTGCAACCTGCAATTAGGACCCACTGTAATTGCAACCCATACCCATCAGGCCCATGGCTATGCTGCAAATAACCCCAATGGCATGGGGAAGCTGCAAGTCAGCAAAGATATTTCCAGGAAAAGAAATTTCCCCTGCTCTTCTGCCCTCTCAAACAATCCTTCCCAGTGCTCCTTCGAGTGGAGAGGTGGAGCACTGGGGCAGCCAGCCAGGAATGCTGTCAGCTCTGCAGCTCTGCTCTCTGCCAAAAACAAAGAAGGAAACCTGCAGGGAGTTCAGGAGCTCAGAGCCGACATGGAGAGCTGAAAGGACTTTGGAAAGTAGAGATTAATTTCTGGCAAAAGATGTTTGACATTCATGAGCTATTAAAGCTTTCGAATATAAAAAGCACTGGCCTGTTTTATTATGGGTGAGCCCATCTATCTGGGTTTCTTTGCCATGGGAACTGAAATGCTGCTGCTTTCTGAACCCATGAATCAGTTTTATAACTCTGTTTAATTGCCATTTCTTTGCTTACACTCTTCACTGCATGTGCTTGGGTCAGAGCTGAGTGACATGAACTGGCATTTGTTCTATGTCTGGATCCTGTCACTAGAAATGAAGATATTTTTAGCCTGAGTTGAATAGTTGCTATTCTTAACTTTTTGGCTGGACCTTCTTCTGTGTTCTCCTGTCTTCTCCATCTTATATCTCATGAAGGTTTTTTTGCTTTATTTCTGCCAAAGCTCACTAATGAGGCTATTGGGAATATATCGCTGCTAGTGGAGGAGGGATTGTCTTGGGATTGCTCTGAATTTAAAAGACAATGAGAATAATATGCAAGTCTTTCTGTAAGAAACCATCATTATTGCATTTTTGGAGGGAGGGGGGTGTTACCTTTAAAATAAATCTCTCCTGAGATTTTTTCTTACAGGTGGGGTCTGATCTTGACTTGCTTGGACTATGAAAAATTTCAAGGTAAGATACATATAAGTCCTGACCTCTTGAGTGGTGAGAAACGAAATAAAGGTGAGGTGAAATGATCAGAGATCCCTGAATGCATCAGCACCACCATCAAACCCAGGTCTTCTCAGCTGGGAGTGAGGTTGTCTTTGCCCTGTGGCTACAATTGTTTTGCTCCCATTTTGCCCACCTTCTGTGCAACCTTCTGAGAGAGCTGGTGGTTTGAGACTGTGCTGTAGGGGAAAATAAGCAGTCAGGACCCAGTCTTTTCTGATGATAAGAAGTTAAGCATCCTCTAAATGATAAAATTTAAATTAGTTGAGGGGAGCTCATTTCACCCTAACAGGTTATAATAATATGTAATAATAAAGTTGATAATAATAATAATAATAGTAAGCACTGCTCAGGCATTAACAGAACAGGATTTCCTTGAGATATTGCCATTTCATGAAGCTGCCAGCCAGGGTCCATCCCCAGGGCTCTATGGCAGCCAAACACTAACAAGTAAGCACGTGGGTGCTCTACTGAGATAGTTTTTAACGCAGAGGCACAACAGCTCCTTCCTTTTAGCGACTCACCTCAGTGACTGTCTCTGAGCTGGTGGTTTCTCAGGCTGGAAGGCAAGGAGGAGAGAATTCAGCCAACCCAGGCTTGCCACTCCCTCTACCCACAGGACACAAAGAGACTGGTCAATAATCATGCAGGTCCCCCTCAGAAAGGGATTGAGCAGCATGGTGACCCTCAGAGCTGCTCTGTTCCTACAATCTGTCCACTCATCAGGAGATATATTTGGCCTTACCAAGAGCTCTGAACATCTTATATTAGCAGCTACATTGGCAGGAATAGCAGCATACCCATATAAACATCTCCTTTCTCTAGCTTCCCAAAACAGTTTATATTCAGCTGAGATGCAGTGGATAAAAGAGTGTTCAGTCCTTCCCTGTGCCTAGGATATGTTTTTCCACAAAATCCTTAGGACAGAAATGGGGAAATTATCCTTGTGGAAAACTTAATTCTTCTTCAAAAATTAGGAACCAAAGAGTTTGTTGGATGTCTAGTATCTATGAAGACACAGGTGGGTGCAAGTACATTGGCCTATGTGGAAGAAGAGTTTTCAGAGCATTATAAAGTACCATGAAGATGAGAGGTGGTCTCTCTCGGCCTCAGTGGAGGCTGTCTGGGAGCCCCTTGTGGCTTCTTCAGTCTCTGCATCTGCAGGCCCACTGCTGTCAAGGCTGCAAACTGGGCAGGCCAGCAGAGGTTCTTTGCTGTGCACTGGTTGCAACCTGTAGGGCTTTATCGAGCTCAGATCTGATGAGCAGCTCTGTGGCTGCTGTCTCCAACTCAATGTGCCTCCAAGGTACTCCAGGGTGTGCTGGGATGTGAGTCACTCAAACTTCAGCAGCACATCAATACAACACCCAGCATCTACTCCTGTGGGCACAGGGTTGTTGTCTTCCCTTGACTTGTAAACTGTTCAGATTAAACTGTTCTTCATAAGGAATTGACAAAAAGCAGCCTAAGATACCAGTCTTCCTTTTTAAAAGTGTGTTACAAGCAGAAAAAATGGTAGCACATGAGAACAGACATGTTACTGACAGTCACATGCTTTTGAGTGCTCTGTTTGCAAAATGCAAGGGTGAGATTAACAGGATTAACAAAGGCGTAGTTTTAAGCATTATGCATGCGTGTGTATATGTATCTATGTATGCATGCTTGTGTTCAGATTTCTAAAATGCAAAAACAGCAGAAAATAAAAACCTTACAAGTTTTCAGATTGATAACATGGCATATGCAAATAGTTTTACTCAATTCACATTTCTGCTTCTCTTGTTATCCTAAATGGGCTTCTATTCCTTTAAACTGTAGAAGTCTATAATCCTACCAGCTAGCTGGACCAGTGAGGAAAGCACATTTGCTACCATTCCTTATCAAATCCCAGAGGCAGAATATGAAAGTAGATTGTTTCTTGCGCCGTAGCAGTCCTTTCCAACAAACACTTTCAGAAGGAGAACACAACAGTGCATTACATGAAATTACTTTCAAGGTAGGAATAGCAAGATGACAAACCAAAGTGTGCAGCTAAATGTAATAATAGATTTGATGCTGTTGGGTCACCTGACATCAACCATTGCAATAACACACCAGTGCATCACCGCTTTTCTTACCAGCCAGCCTGAAAGATAAACTTAGCTGTATCCTCCATAGGACAGTTATACAAAAATAGATCACTTAATTGCATTTTAATGCGTCTAAAATTATAAAGAGCTGAGCTGCAGAAGGGAGGCTTCAGTTCCATTTCTCTGCATTGGAGGTGATCAGATTTCTATGTCCCTGCAGGTTTGCTGCCTACTTATGACCCTTACCAATTTGTCACACCCTACCCAAATCAGCTGTAGTATTTCCAAGTTTGAAGGTTCATGAATGTTTGGAATTTTCATCTGATGTTTGATTATTCAGCCACTTAGACAAGAAAGCAGCTGGAGAGTTGAGAGAAGCCTGAGGGCATTTGGGACTGAGCTGTGACATGACAGATTTCGGTCGCTTGCACATAACGTAATCATTTTGATGTGGGTCTTGGTTTGATGGAGCATGGAGAGCAGGCTTCTCCTGGGATTGCAGCATGGAAAGAAAAGAAGATGCAGTTTCCATGTTGAGTTAATGCTGTGCTAATATCCCTGCACACAGCTGGAGAAATCCAGTTTAATGAGTTCTCTCAAAAACCTAGTTTCCACATAGAAAAACAACAGAAAAATTTCAGCTAGCCTCGAAGAGAAAATACATCTTAATAGTACTATTGTCTAGTCCCTCTGTTCTCCCAGAGAGCCCACTGAGAAAGAAACAGGCATTTGCAACTATCACGTCTCAGTACACGGAGCCTTGCTTGGCCTTCAGCGGCCACACTGGGGATCTCTGAACTCTCCTGTGTTCTGATGAACATATTCAACACAAGCAGGGAAACACCAGCTCCTGGTCCTTCTCTAGTCACACAGCAAGCTCGGGCTGGTGAACACAAGGGACCTTGAAAGGTCATCTGGTCCAACCAGGGAGCCTCGATGCGATTATCCGGCACCCGGCCTTGTCTTGGCTTGAAACTCCTCAGGGACAGGGACTCCACCAGGCCCCTGCAGAGGTTGTTAAAGTGTATGATCATTCTCACTGTAACAAATGTCTTTGTTACATCGAGATGAAACCTCTTCCTGTGTAACTTGTGCCTGCTGACCCTTGTCCTCTCCATGTGGTGCCTTTATGAAGAGGCTCTCATTTCTTTGTAGCTTTCCTTTAAGTATTCAAATACTCTGATGAGTCTCCCACTGAGCCTTCTCTTCTTCAGGATGAAAAGAAGTGTCTCCTTCCATCTTCCCTCACAGGGCAGCTTCTCCAGCCCTCAGAACGCCTTGGACCCTATCCTGACTGTTCATGTCTTTTTCAAATTGTGGGAAGCAGAACTGGATGCAATAAATAATGTCCAAGCACAGCTATTGTCCTTGCTTTTATTGTTATCCCCTTATGACATTATCATCTATATATAGCTTTTCATACACAGACTACACAAGAAATGCAAATGAAGATGAGAATTTGAAAAAAGGTCCACTTTAAGTAGTTTTGAAAGTTTGCAGAATCTGAGAAATACTCAGTACATAATCCCTCTGAAAGTTTATGTGAGCATTATTACTCTTAGCTGTGGAATGACACTTCAGAGTTAAAGCTGTAATGGCTGCAATTTTAATCTTAATGTGTAGCATTAAAAGATGAACATAAACATTTTGTTATAGCCAGCATCAAGTAGTAACTTCTGATTAGGGTGGTCTTGATAATGCTTAAAAATACACTTGTCTCTACTGCAAAGCAAGAAGGGTGAGTTAGTTGTGACAAAGCAGGCGAAAGCACAGAAATGCATTTTGACCATTCCATACAGCTGAGTTATAAACTTCTATTCCATTAGAAATTAGGATTTGAAAATGTTCCTGAGAAACTATTTTTAACTGGTGTGTCTTGAATGTAATAACAAAGGTCCTGTTTACTGTAAAAGGGCAGAATCATGCAGTTAATGAAAATACATGAGTTTGGAAAAGGTAATTTCTCTCCTCCAGTCGGTTCCATGATATTTTTGCAGCATATTGTTGTAAAGCAATTCAGTAAGGTTGAATGACAGGTTCACAGCTTGTATCTTTCCCTAACACAGAATTTGTTTCAGCCCTGAGACTTTCTCTAATTAAAAGTTATTTATGTGGCATAGAAAGTTTGTTCACCAGGTTTATTTCCTAATAGATAAATTAATTCAGTCGCTTGCAACTTTGGCATTCAGTTGTCGTGCAAACTGAGAAGATTCCTCAGACTAAAAATTCACCACTTCGCTTTCCAACTCTTCTGTGGCTTTCCCTAGCTCATTTAATCACTAGGTTATACAGACAACCACCTTGTGCTTGCATCTCTGTCTCTCTTTTCAGACTTTGAGTTCTTTTTTCCCAGTGTTCTCTTGAAATCAGATTTCAAGGTGCCAAGGTGCTGCCAGAGTTACCAATGCAGAAAATAAATACCAAGTGAGGCTTTTTCCAGCAATATAGACTGATTAACATGTTATCTCTAATACATCAATATGTGGAATAGTGTATGTGGGTCAGGTCACCCTGCCTCCTAAAGAATACAGTGCAACTTGAAACAGAACTTGAAAGGCAACAAGAATGATCACACTGCTTTAGCATGAGGAAAGACTTTAAAAGGGACTTCAGTCTGGAATAAAAACAAGAGAGTGGATGAGATAAAAGAGGAAAGAAAAGAGTATTTATTACTGCTCACAATCCATGTCACAGGTAGAACCCGGTTAAATTACTAAGTAATGGGGTTATAACAAAGAAAAGGACACACTGGTTAGCAGGAAGTGCAACTTCACAGTTGGGCTTCTTAAAGGAGGTCAAAAGTAAAAACAGGCTCCAAGAGGGAATAGATGAATTCACACAGTAATGAGCTATGAGTGGGTATTAGACACAGATATCTGGGTGAAGCTTCTGTCTAGGAGATCATCAAAACACTGTTAAAAACATTAGTATTGTTGCAGGGTGGTAATTTGGACTGGCTCCACTCTGGCTCTGAAGCCTGAACATCTATCAGGAGTGGGAGTGCTTGGGGTGTTCCTGGAGCAAAACTCAGATTTTATTTCAGCTGAAAGAAGCCCAAGTACTGTCCAGCAACACTTGGGGTCACAGACTGAAGCTGAATAAGGCAATCAAGAGATATTTTTCTGAAGTGCTTAGATGTGAACTGCAACATAAGTGAAGGCTCACCATTATACAATCATGGACAAAGCATATGAATTCACTTTCTTTGGAATGGCAGGACGGAAGAAAGGTTATCTCCCCACATTAGTATTCAGATGGCATAAATGCATGGAATGCATTAAGTGCACCTAAATATAGGAGATGGCCTAAATACATGGTAACACTGTGGAACACCCATAGAGGTCCTTGTGATGACCATGTGGAAAATTGCCTTTGAGTGGAAAATGGGTTCTGCTCTCATGGGTGGAAAATGGGTTT
Organism: Atrichornis clamosus; assembly: GCA_013400975.1. Taxonomy (NCBI): domain Eukaryota; kingdom Metazoa; phylum Chordata; class Aves; order Passeriformes; family Menuridae; genus Atrichornis; species Atrichornis clamosus. The sequence goes on from WBMZ01007490.1 coordinate 43,165, forward strand.
GGCTTTCAAGGTTGTCACCAAAGTTTCAAATTTTGTAACTGCAGGGACCTGTTTTCATGGTATAAGTCTCTCTTTCTTCCTGATTCAACAGCAGAAATTTTAGGGGTCACATACAAGTATTCACTGATTTACGATTGACTGAGGAATAGATTCAGGCTTTGAAATTCCATTATTTCAAAGCAACACAGCACTTAAAAGCTGCCTTGCTTTGATATACCAGAAAAGGAGAAAGAAAACAAAGGAATGTAGGAATTCTGAAATTTGATCCTTTTTACTGTGAAGATCCTTTTTACTACTATTCACCCTTTATGCTGGTTTACCCATCATGTTCTTGGAGCACATAAAATGTGTTTGAGCTTTAAAAATCAGAATATGTATAGGAAATCAAGTTTTCCTCAGCTGACTGACTCCTAATGCCACAGTGACACTGTAGGACAAAAATGAGACATTTTTCCTGCCTTATGAGTTCTGCTTTTCTGGGGTTTTAGTGGGTTGCAGCAACATGTGTTAGTTGATGAACACAGATTTCTCTTTGACTATCATTCTTTTTCTGGAGAGGGTAAATCTCATGGTTTGAGATGTTAAGATTCTGTTGATTCTTAATGATATTGATGCTTGTGATGGTGATCCTCGTTTCTGGGTGGTGTTATTTAGGAAATTTTATTTCTTGTGTATTTATAATAATTTCGCCCTTCTTTCTCTTTTTAAAGGCCCCTTCTCCATGAGTGTGACAAATTGAAAACACAGCCAGAACAAAATGTACAGGCTGAAGCAACAGAAAGCAAGGAAAAAGATGGTAAAATATTTATTTGATGTCTTGAAAGGATTATATCAGTGGCTGATTTTTTTTTTTGGCCTGAACTAAGAGTTTTTAAATGTAGCCATTCACTTCCACCTCACTGGGGAATGTTCTTGGCAACGTGCATTGCTAAGAAACATTAATTCTTACAGGTGTCTCGTTGAATTTGCTCTTAATTTGCTGATCAGTTAACATGAAAATCATATGTGAGTAGCATGCTAATGTTATTCAGTTAATTACTACACAAAATTTAACATTGTATCGATAGAGTTTCTATAGAAATGGTAGGAAGTGGATATAACATATGAACAACTAGATTAAAAATAAACAAAGAAAACAATCTTAATCTTCAGAATTATAATTTAAGCACCTACCTTGGGGTAATAAAATGGTAAATAAAAGCAAATGAGAAACAGACCAAAAGGCAGACTTGCAAGACTCCAGTCTGCTTCTTAGTAAACAATCAGTCAAAAAGTATATTAAAGATTGTTGATGAGATGCAGTATTCATAAGGAAAACTGGTTTGCAAAAATTATTTCTGTTTTGTACTTCTGTCAAAACTAATCACAAATGTTATTGTAGTCAGGAAGGAGGGAGAGTGTCAGCATTAACCTCACAGGGACAGAGCTGTTTAGATCCACAGGTCACGTCAGTTCACTTCAGTCTATGGAAGTCAGTAAATCTATTTAGTTTTTCCAGCTTTTTCCCAGAGACAGACCAATTCTGAGCTTAGCACGTATCCCAGCTGAATTCTGTAATAGCTCCTTCAAAGCACGAGGTACTTCTCAAGGTTCTTACTAATTTGTTTTTATGAGCCCCTACCAGGGAAACAACGATTCTCACTGCTATTTTGCAGGTGGGTTGCTGTAGCATAGGCAGATGAAGGACTTAGCCACAATAAAGTCACTGTTGCAGCAGATCTATGGCCTTTTTCTTACTTTGGAGACTGTGGCAAATGTGATTCAGTTGGATTTTCTTTGATCCTGACTCAAACACTAACCCAATTTGAATTGTTTCACCCAAATAGCTATCTTGCAAAGATGTATCATTACATGTAATGAAACTAAAGCAAAATTCTTTGGTAGGCAATTAATGCTGAAAAAATTCTTCAACAACTGATCAGAAACTGGAGATGGAAATGGTACTCCCAGTGCACCAAGCTGCCAGTGGCCAAGAGCCAATGCCAGTCCACTCGAGGCGTCAGGACTCACTACCCACAACAGTAACGCTCTTTTTGCTCTGCTTTGTACGTGACTGATGGAACCACAGCAAATATTTTTGCAAGCCATTTTCTACACCTTTTGGTACTACTGCTGGATGTGAAAGCCCAGAGGTTACAGCCCAGCCCTGAAGGAGTTTCACTGTTCTTTGGGGTCTTGCAGACATCAGTGAAAGTTGCATGCCTTAGATCCTTTGGAATGTGGGTCCTGACTTTTTGGCAGCAAGAATCTATAGTTTCAGCTGAATTAAATTAAAAGGAAGCATCTAATTATATCCCATCCTTTCTGTGTCTGTTTCCTGATCTGTGCAAGACACATACACACCTTTTATTGCCTCTTTTGCTTGCAAAAATTCCCCTGTCTAAGTCAAGTAGATTGATTCCATCACTGGACAGATGGAGAGATAAATCCAGTTTGACTTATCTGGCCTCCATGCTGCCCCTTAGCTGCTCATCCATCCTCCCTTCTTATCCTGTAAGCATGTTCAGAAGCCCAGATGAGAAATATGGTTAAGAAAACCACGATATGTTTCAAAGGCTCATTGAGGGGTTGATGGAACTGCTCTGCTTAAACAATCCATTGAGAAGAGTTGGTTGTTTTGAGTCATGATGGCTGCTGAGATGTATAATGAACTTCAAACTATTAATTACTGAAGAATCAGTCAACCTGATAATTGAAGTTCCCACAAGAGAGACGGCAAAGAGAAAATAATAAAAGGAGCAGCATGTCCTCAACTGTTACATATGTTTGAAAGGAAGATATAAATGGGTTTTATACTAAGGGTAATCCAAAATTTCCACCTCCATTTCATGTCGGATCAGAGGGACTGCTCTAGCTCTTGACAATTTGATTCTTTTGTCATCTGAGTACATTCAGCCCTAGGAATACACAAAATTGGCCCAAACAGGAGGCAACACACAATGTGACTCTCTTTCTACCATTTTGGCTTTATGTAGGAGAGAGAGCCATTTTCCAACCTGTCAGCATGGTATTGTAATTCAATGTTTGAAAAAGTATATCCTCTGCTGGATATTCAACATTTCTAACAAGGAGCTGAGGGAAATAATTTCTCCATGATTAAAGGATTCTGAGATGTTGTTGAGCATCCACTCCCACAGTTACTGCACTGTAACTTGTCAGGCAGACTGTAAACAAAGACTTAATTGTTGTTGACTAACTCAAATTTTTTTGAACATCCATATGGAATGTACTTCTTCCATGCCAAAAAAGTGACTGTAAAAAACAGCAAAAAGGAGGCAACCCCATCCAGTATTCAAAATCTGGTGTATGTAATTTGCCTGTGTAAAACCATGCTTAGTGCTTCTGCAAATGAAACCTCCTCCTCCCAAGCTGCACCTCTGACCTGAAGCACAGCCACACTTTTGAACTCTTAGAAACATTTCTATGTATCTGATTCTAAAATACAGCAAGAATTAACTATGAATGTTCTTGGGACAGTTTTATCTGTCTCAGTAAGGGTTTTTGGGAACCTTAATGCCTAGGAGTCTCTCACTCTTGCTATTAGAGGATAGCTGGGAACTTAGTGTACCCATCACAGGCCATTAATTTAATAAGTTTCTCCTGAACAAAACCCAATACAATTTTTTTAATAAAGCAATAGCATCATTAAAATCATAATTCCATATGCCATTTCATAGCAGCTATAAAACATAGTGCTAAAGTTTAAAGATCTGGTTAGAGTTTCACATTTCTTAAGAAATGTAAATTATCACCTCCTAGGTTGATAAAACTCTAATCCTTGTTGTTTATGGGTTGTGAGTTGCTATAAACCTTTCATTTTCTGATAGTCTACAATTGGATCCTGCCATGATTTATGTAATATGGGCAAAATATAGGAAGAAGGGAACCTAATATAAGCATATTTAAATTTCTTTACCTTTTGTTTCCACTCATATTTTTATCCCTGATGGATGGTATCTGATAGTCCAAAACAACACTCTCACTCAGTTGATTTGAGTCCTGAACAGACAACAACAAAGTGGCTGAAGACATTAGAACAAATCAAAGGGGAACTGTGTATCTAAAGTAACTGTAAAATTTTCGATTTGTTTTCAGTTATTATTCAGAAAGATGTCTGAAACAATTGGCTAGTTCTACTTCCCATCTTCTGGTGGCTGTTTTCACATATCCCTAGTTCCTAACTGGGATGGTCATATTTGACACAGTCCGAGCTCCTTATTCCTTGTGCTTGAACTAAAACTTAAAAAATAAATGTCATGACTCAAATACCAGATAGAATGCAAATTAAAAGGATATATTTTCTAGATATGATATGCTATGTGCAAACAGGTTATGCACCTGGTTCCTGGGAGTTTTTAAAAAACTTTTGGGATTAGCATTCAGAAAAATGGTTCCAAAATTAATATGGAAACAGTTCAGATGAGAGCTCTTTATCCAGAGACCGGTGTAACCAGTGTTCACCAGTTCTGACCAATTTTTTATTCTATGCAGAATTCATCTTGCTGCCTAGAAAAGACCAGAACTGCAGAGTGCAGCTGCACAGCTCTGCTGGTGGTGTCAAATCCTCTCCTCCCAGTCTCGGGGCAGCTCTGAGGTGCTCCTGTAAACACGTGGGGCGAGACTGTCACTGAAGCTGCTCTGCATGTCCTGCTGCATCCCAGCTGAGGAGGACTCATAAACAGGCAGAGAGCAGAGGGGCATCAGGGCATGGGGAGACACTCTATTTTTCCTTAACTAAGTTTTTGGCAAAGGAGGAACTTTGTGTCAGCTTACAGCCTGGTTTGTTTCCACAGTGGAATCTAACCCCCTTCAAAGTGATGAAACCAGCTCTTTCTCCAAAGGCTGTATGGGAATTTTTATATAAATGGCAGCTTCTTAGTGAAATAAGGCAGGGCACCAGCAACGAGAGGGACTGAAAAGTCCCACACGACTGGTGACAACAAGGAGCTGATTTGCTCCTGACAGTGGCGTGGCGCACATGAGCTCAGTGCAGCCCTTCTTGGACTCTGTGGAAGAACAAAGTTTTGTGGAAGAAATCTTGGGCAGCCTGGGGCAGCCCAACCAATAGGGACCTGTAGTCCAGGGGGACAGGTAGAAACCCATCCAAAATTGCATCCCTTCTACTCCCATCACACAGCACAGAGGCAAAAATCTCAGCACCAAAAAATCTGATCTACCAAATTGCTTTGCTAATATGAGCCATGAAACGGCTGCAAGTGTCTTTATTTTTAAAACCACATCAATTCCCAGCTGTATGCAAGACTGAATGACCCTAATGATCCTAGTGCCTTCTTGGTACCTTCTTTTCCCATCTGTAAATCAAAAAGAGCAACACTAAACCTAAGAACAGATGTTGTGAGGCTAAATGAACTTCTAGTTCTCATCAAAGGATACAGTTCAGGGCCACTGCCTTTGATAATGCTATGCTCATACTCATCACTAGATTTATCCCACTGACTGTTTTGTCTGATCTCTTTGCATTATAGGTGTTAGATGTAAAGTAAACAGAAAAATATTTTCAGGCTGAAGAGTAAAGCCATTATCAATTTTGCCAACCATTTAATAACTGAGAAAGTGATAAACTCCCAAAAGATTCTTCAAAAAAACAACGACAAAAGCCAATGGAATTATTTTCATTTGCCATCTGGTTTTTATTATTTAAATGCATAAATATTAAATCCAGCAAAGACTGTGAAGTAATTTGTTGTGACAGTCTGAATGGAAGGAGCTTAGACTTCCTTCTTGGGATGAAACCTAATAGCATGTGGTTGAATAAAACAAGCCTTCCAGAAACACATCTTGCTCTGTTCATATTTTTAGAGAGGCAGAAGAGTCTCAGCTCCACACTAAGGGTTAGAATGAGAACAGCTTACAGAAAAAATGAGATTTTTTCATTGCGAAGTATGACCCACCTCAGCATCAGGAACTTTCAGAAAAATACATTGTGAAGCCACAAGAGTTGGCAGCTACAGGAATTTTAAATGACCAATGCTCACTTCTACGTTGCTTGTGAACCATTAAGCAGATAGTCACAGTTCTAGTTTCATGAAGGCTTTCCACTTCTGGTCCTGACCATTCACACAAATGCTCTCTCTGTACACAGGGAGTGTACAACCCAGTATGCTTGGAGTAACACCAAGAACTCATCCCCCACAGATTTCTGTTTCAAAGCACATTGGTTTTATTTTTTCCCTAGTTTATGAAAAGAACTGTCTTCAACATGGGATGTGTATGACAGATGAGGAAAAGAAGTTTTCAGAACATAAATGAGAGATATATCCTAACAGAAATGAAAAATGCACACCTAAGTTTTCCAACCTGCCCAGTGACCTGCTGATACAGATGGAGAAGGTAATGGGCCATAACTCTTCTGCCTCATTCCCTTCTCTGGTACAGCTGCAGTGTAAGGGCAGCGGGAACATCTAGCTTGCAAAAAAGTGCTTTGCCACAGAAAGACTCCCCTCAAATCAGAGGTCTCCTGATCTGGGGGCAAGGTCCTGCCTCCTGTTTCTGATTCTCAACTCTGGTTTATTTCTTGGAATTTTAACAAAGCATCACTTTATTGGTTACTGCAGCTGGCTGAAGATAGCTGTGTGAGCAGGACACCTTCCTGACCTATTGCATGACTGGCCCTGCTTCAGCACTTGAAAGTGGAGAAGGCAAGAAGTACCTGCACATTTTCTCCCTCTGGATTGGGTGACTGCATGCCTTTGGTGCCAAATTTTGGGCATGGACTAGTATGGACCATGACAGATATTAGGTCCCATGCAAACAGAATGAAAAGACAGCTCTGGATAGAGAGCGCGTTGGTGATACTGTCTCATTTAGCTCTTGGTGGTCAGTGCTGCAGACTGCAAACACATCTATGTGAGGAACTCACTTCAGCCACTGCTGAAACCACATTTACTTGTTATATTCATATTCAGTGGTCTGACTTAGACCACACACATATTGCAAAGTGTGTTATGACATGCGACTGTTGCTGCTGATTGATCTTTGGTTTACCAATGCCACAAAATTTCTTCCCAACCTCCTTCAGCTGGTTTATAGAATGGAAGAACCAGTTGAAGGCCTATTTTCATTGGGAAATGAATTATCTTCTCATTGTTCAAGCAGATTTTCAAGATTACAATCCTGTGCTTCCTCCACATCTTGCAAGGACAGGAATGGCACTTTGTTTTCAAATATGTGTATTTGTCTGTGGCCAAGCCCATGTGGCTCCATGTGGCCCTGCAATAAAGCAAAACCTATGCTAGGAGTGGATTTTACATGGGTCTTTTATGTTAAGCTGTATAATTGATAAAATGATGCTGAGGCAGAAAAGAAAGGAAAAATTAATGTAAGCCTGTTTAGAAATCTATGTTCCTTACAGACTTTGTCTAATTTTGTGAATGCAGACTAAATTTTTTCTGTCTGTAGATACAGAAAAGAATTACCACATGTTCAAATGGTTGTTGCAGGTGAAGTTTGGATTTCTCAGAATGACTGTCTGGCTCAGGTAATAACCAAACAGTGGAGATGGAACAAGTCACCTCTGGTCTGCTGAACTCTCCAAGTTACTATACTAGCAAAGTAAAGCCCCAAAGGAGAGATAGTAGGTCAAAATTCAGTGGAAGATAACACAGACCAACTTTAAGCACCAGATAAAAAAACCTGTCCAATTACTTTATAACTGATAAGATACAGTTATTAATAGTCAAGTTTACTAAAGTTTATCAAAATAACTTTGGATACCCACAGAACATTCTTACATCTCAATCTCTTTGTTAGTCAATGAAGACAGACCTCTAGGGAGTACTTCTGCTTATTTAAACACCATTGTAAACAGAAACAAACTGAATATTAAATCTTTCTAGACCACTTTGCAGACTTCTGTGGGTGCCCAGATGCTGCAGTTCAGGTGGAGATATGGATACATAGAAACCAGTATGTAGTCAGAAGAATCCTGGCTGTTAATCCTTCCAGTTAAAGCTCCTTAACATGCTATGTGTCTGTATATTGAGTTGCTTTGGATCATTTCAGATCAGTTGATCTGCAAAAATAACAAAAGATTGGGTGATTTTTCAAATACTTGTCCAAAGACTGAATACATGAGCACAGGTGTGCTTCAGAAATTCCACACCCTCAAAATTCTGGAATTAAGTCTGTTAAAACTACTACCATAAATCCATGCTGATTTTAATCAGTACTGTTTATTATGTTGAAAAGTACTTTGAGGATAAAAGTAATTTAGTAGTAATCGTGCTCTGAGATGGAATTAAATTACTTGAGGACTTTAAAGCTTTTCTTTAAATGGAACTCTTCTTCCAAATTATGCACATTAGTTTTCCTTTTGGAAATGTATACAACAACGTAGCCCTGACTTAAATGCACAGCCAGTGCAGTCACATGCACGGGCTGTATATTCTCTTGTGCAAATGGGGTCTGCTCTTGCAACCATTGAATGTGATGAAAAGGACCTATTAACTCTGGTGTGCAGGACCACGATCATGGGTACCTGTGAATGTGGCTTTTGATTTTCCCCTACCACTATCACTAAGCTCCTAAGACTTGCAGGATTTTTCCACGACACCAATTTTTCCACTGTAGAAGTTCCAGTCAATTGGTCTCCATTTGTGTCTCATTGTCATTCAGGCCAACTGCTTCACATGACCCCAACAATCACTAAAGGCAAGAAAACACACTACACACTGGGGTTTAGGTTTTTAAGTTATGTCAGGAGAATTCACAGAGTCTGGACACACAGTGGTAAATCATCGTTGCCTTCCCCTCACAACCTCTGTACAGAAGAGGCAGCTATTTAAAAGATTTGAGGAAAGTGTTATAATCAAATAATTGTATAGAGAGAATTTCCCCACCGTCTTTGTCCCCATGCTGCTCCTCTTGGCTCTGGGACTGTGAGAGCTGGCAAACACTAGCCCTTCCTTGCCAAGTAGGTTGTTTCAGAGCAGCTACTGGTGTTTGCAGGTTTCAGGAGGTTCCATCTGACATGGAAGAAAGGGACCTAGAAAACTGACATCAGTGAAGGATGGAGTACCACGGAACTTGCCTGACTCTATGTGTGCCTCTCCTGCTGCTCCCACTGGGTTTGGCCCATCCATTCCTCTCTGTGCTGTGCAAGCAGAAAGCAGTGTATGTCCAAGTGTCCTTGAACATTTCCCAGCACATTGCACAATCCTTGTGTCAGTGTGAGCTGGGAGGTACGTGACCTCCACACATCTTAGGAGAACATTTGATACTGCCCACATGCCCTCACTGGCATAGTTAGTGATGCCAGTTTGTAATGAAAAAGCACTTTGAACTTCCTGGGAGCAGTGGGGTGAGGTGGAATGCCAAGTGGGATGTTCTTCTCCTCCCACCTTGGTACAGACCCAAGGGAACTACACAGCTGCTGTGTGACAGCCTCCAGAAAAGCCTCCAAGGAGGGAGAAGCCCAAGCACAGAGGCTGGGCTGTTCCTCTGTTTATTGGCCTCTCCAGGCTAAGAAAACCCAAATCAGACAATTGTACAGTAAATGCATGTCATCTCTCACATGTTGATGATATGTGGGCTCTGAGGCTGGGTTTCGCTTGCCATAGAGACAAGGATGCCCAATGCCTTTGTGAAGCCAAGACCCTTGAGTGCAAATTGGTGGCATTACATTTTTTCCAAGATGTATTAGGTCTTTAATGTTCAAAACTTAAACCATGTCTCAAGCGATTAAATGGGTTGAACAGCTGGTAAGGAAGAGCCCTCTCAAGGACTATTAAAGAAGGAGAATTTGGATACATAAAGACCATTGAGTAAAGGTCAACAAAATCTCATTCCCTGACAAGATACTCCCTAGTTCTGCTATAGCTGTTGTCTCTCTGAGCTATGCTCCTGGACACTGAGTAGTGCCCATACACTGAACACTGGGGACTTGGTGTCTCATTTTACTGTTGTAAAGTCTGAGTGATTTGGTGCTGAAATTACTGATGTTGAAGGGTGATTGTGGACCTCCACCAGCAACTGAACCTTGCAGGAGCATGGGATCAGGCCATGTGGATTCTGGGAATGCTGTTTGACGGCAGGCTGAATATGAGCCAGCATGTGCCCAGGGGGCCAAGAAGGCCAATGGTATCCTGGCCTGTATCAGGAATAGTGGGGCCAGTGGGATCAGGGAAGTGACCATTCCCTGTTCTTGCCACTTGTAAGGCACCTCAGATTCTGTGTTCAGTTCTGCACCCCTCTCTACAAGAAAGACATTTCAGGCACAGGAGAATGTCCAGTGAAGAGTAACAAAGCTGGTGAAGGGTCTGGAGCACAAGTCCTGTGAGCAGCAGCTGAGGAAGCTGGGGGTGTTTAGGCTCAGGGGAGACCTTATCACTCTCTACAACTCCCTGGATGTTGTAGCGAGGTGGGGGTTGATCTCTTCTCCCAGGTAAGAAGTAACAGGACAGGAGGAAATGGTCTTAGGTTGTGCCAGGGGAGGTTTACATTGGATACAAGGAAAAATTTCTTCACTGAAAGGATTGTCAAGCATTGGAACGGGCTGTCCAGGGAGGTGGCTGAGTCACCATCGCTTTCATTGTTCAAAAAACGTGGATGTGGCACTCAGTGATATGGTTTAGTGGTGAGCATGGCAGTGTTGGGTTAATATGTAGATTCAATGATCTTAAAGTTCTTTTCCAACCTAAATGATTCTATGGTCTCAGTTTTGAATCAGGACAGAAAGTACTATTAACAATCAAATTCCTATCTTTAGGTGTATTCTTTCTTTTTCACAGGGTGATGGGCTTCTGTAGATAATGATATGGAATTGTGTAATACAGATTTTATAATAAAGGTTCGTTTTCCCTCATAATTGCCTAAAAGACTGAACTATCAGGAAGGTAGAGGAAATTTTCCTTTAAACAGGGACTGAGCAGTGATGAGGGACTGAAAAGGATTTGAATGCTGTAGTGAACATTAAATTCTTCTGTTCTTTGTTTTTATTATAGGTAAGCATGTAGCCAGATAGAAGGTTAAAGATAAAGAAATCATAGAGTTTGGGGAAATGAAGGATTAGTGCTTGGCTTGACCTGAACTTGTGAAAAAATTCCTTTCTACATTTGTTTCTTGTCTTAAATGCTGGGATTTGGCTGTGTGAAGCATTGGGGGAAAAAAACCAAATCCAAATCACCACAAAACTAAAGAAAAATCCCTGCCTGTATGAATTTACCATCTGGAGAAAAATGACACTGAGGACAGGCCACATGCAGGCTCTCTCATGCCTCTGTTCAGAGTGGTTTCGTCCTGATTCCCAAAGCTATTGGTTCTCACCACATTTGTAGAGTCATAGGAAAATTCAGTGGCAGAGGTTCTCGATTCTGAAAAGTGAGCCACAAATGTGCAGTTGTAGGGGATGCATTAGAAAGGAATTAAATTAAAAACAGGTTAAAAATGTCTTGAACAAAAAAGGAGGTAGTGTTTCTTAAGAGATATGTACACTGCAATTATACACAGTACTTGAAATCTCATTATGCCCCATGTTTTGTGTGCTATGTGAGGAGATCTGCAGCAGAGCATGGTGTCTTGTCTGAATGTTCAGTCTGGTCCTGAATGGCTGAACCCACACTCATTCAGAGGAAGCATGCACAATAATTGAGAAAAAGCAAATTACAAAAAAATTTCAGATGAGAAATCAGTTGCTGGCTTGTGCTAAAAATACTTGCATGGTTAACACAAGGACCATGAGATCCTGGGTCATGCATGTGCCACACACGGCCTAGTGTCATGTGAATGAATGAGCTATAATACTCAAATGACCTTTTTCCAGTGTTTTAGGGGAGTATGGCTGGAGGTATAAATCATTACAAAAGCTACCAACATTTGCAAGCTAACATACTGAACAGCTGTGGTTTTTTCCACTATTAAGTCAAAGGCAATTCCAGACTACAGTAATCAAATATGAAGATGATATTTAAAATAAGAACAGCAGTAGGAAGTGGAAAAAAATTAGGAAGCAGCAAAATCCAGTGTGCTCTGTAGCCTGGAGAAATGCAGAAAGAATTGGGACATGTTTCTGCTTTTTATTCCCTTATGTCAGTCAGTTCCACACAGCATGTGCTGTGAAGGAACCAGAGAAACAGACATAAAATAGCAACACGACCACAACGTATGAGGAAATGTAATCCAGGGTCCAGAGCAAGGTAGAACTTGGAGGGGTGACTGGGAGAGGTGTCACTAGCTGTGGTAATTCCTCACAGAGAGGAATTCAGCCAGATTAAAAATAGAAGTTGTCAGGCAAAACAGAAAGTCCTGGAGACAAGCAGGTGGTTGCAGCAGATTTTTGTTTGAAATGATAAGGTAGAGGAAAATTACTATCTTCATTCAACTTTTCTATTTCTTTAGATTTGAGAAGAAGCCAGGAAAGCTTATGGAAATCTCTTGCCTTCCCACTGAGCACCCCTTTTCATGGCAAAATTAAGATAATGTGCAATATGAATTATTGCCTCTTCTCCAATTAGTGTATCGATGTTCTCTTTGCTCCCAGATTTTGTGAGGTTACTTAGAGGCCAGATACTCTCTCCAATGTAAAATGTAATTTACTGACTATGTCAAAGGTTTTTTTAGTTTCTCAAGGGCTCTGAAACACTCTTCCTCATCCCTACTTACACTTGAAGACAGTTGCCTCTGGCAAGGAAGGAAGGGATGCTAAAGGATTCCTAAAGTAACCAGATTAAGTCAGAAATGGGAATAGGCAGAAGCAGACATACAACAGCCAGAGCAATCTATCAGTAATTCCCAGGGGCTCTTAGCAAACAGCCTTGATGCACTCTGTAAAGGAATTTACCAGCAGTGTAACCAAATAAAGCTCAATGCACTGCAAGAAGAACACAGCATTTTCATCAATTAGTTGCTACATGCAAACCCGTAAACATATCACCAAAGTACATGCTTTTGCAGATAATTCATTTTAAAAAGGCTTGACATAGTCTTTTGTGTGAAAAATACCTCTGTTGTACAGGGAAAGAGACATCATTCCTAAGTTTGGATGACTATAGTGCTTGTTTTTCTATCTGAGCTCCTCATCCTTAGTCCCTGACACAATGGAAAGGAAAAGTAGGTGATTTTAAATATGATTTATAAAGTGAATTTTAGATATTGACTTTAGAGTGACATAATGGACAGTTGTAGGCCCTATTAAGAGAAGCCAGATGAATGTCTCTGACATGCTCCTCTCCACATCTGGTCACATGAATCCCACAAAAGGAATAGTTCAGCCTAAGAGACCTTGGCCTATGTTAACCAGTACTGCCCAGTAACTACAACCAATCCACAATGTGGATATGCTGGTTTATTTAACCTAGAATGATTTACAGGCATCCGGGACAATCTCACTTATCTGCTTGAGCTAGGAATGGGAGGATTACATCTAGGAACAGACCCATGCTTTTGGGACAGCACAGCCTGAACCATCTCTCTTTTCTGGACTATGTTATTATAACTTTGTATTTTTAGGGATGCCTGAGCACTCCCCATTTCACATCCTAAACAATGATAAGGACTGCAAGAGCTGCACTTTGCAGTATATTACCAGGAGGACAAGCAGTCTTTTCTCGTTCTGCTGAAACAGGTGTTGACAGCAGGATGTCAGCATATAAAGTTCTGAGGCATAGACAAGGTCCCCCCAAATCCTTTGGTTTTCAGTCGCACACCCAGATGTACTCTGGTATGTGACTAATTTCCAAAACCAATTTTTATTTGGATTCTTCTGTAGATCTGTTCTGCTTTCTTTGTCTTTCTCTTGAAGTTCCTTGCCATTTCCTATAGTTATTTTTTTCACAAAATTTGTTCTTTTTCCAAATTTATAACTGTTCAAGGGGTATGAAAGGCTTGCAGTAGGCCTGAAATCAGAGTCTGGGGAGGACAGTCCCAATTCATTTCCATCCTTTGAGTTCCTCAGAAATTACACCATTGGGAAACTCTAGCATTTCTGACCTTGCGTTCCAAACTGAAAAGAAAAAGGGAAAAAACCCAACCAGGAAATCTGAAATCTTATACCAGTACAGGCATTTTCAGCTGAGACTGTGTGATAAGGAATTAAGAGGGAAGTTTGAATTCCGCAAAACAAATATTTTTCAAAGGAAAAATATTAGTTAGGGTATTTTCAGGCACAGCTTAATGAAGTCTATCTCTTTATTAAGATCTGACTTTCTTCAATAAATTCACTTGGCAGGATACTGGCTTAAGAGAGATTATTTTACCAGCATGTTGTTCTGCAACATTTTAAAATTTTGCTTAGATAGCTTTTCCCCAGATAGCCTATGGGTAGGTGGTATAAACAGTAGCATATATATTGTTACTACCTTTCCAATTTCAAGGAAAACTCAAGTTCATTTGCTGTTGCAATGTCTATCTGGCAAATGACTTCTGGTCATAATCTATGATGCTACCTTCTGTGTTTGTGCAATTAAACAGAGATGATCAATCTTTAAAAAGTCATGTTTTAATGCCAGTAATGACCTTGTGTGCACATTCAGGGGATGAACATTTTCCCTCTATTTCTTCTTATGGTAATGAAGTGTCTTTGTTCTTGTTACTGCCTTTTCTGTGGCAAAGGTAGGAAATGTTAGATACATGTTTGCTGTAAACCAATACACCTAATAAAGGCACAGATTTGATTAAGTAATTTTGAAGAAGTTTTCTCCAACTGATAGAAAGTATGGATATGAAGCATCAAAAACTACACAATGGGATACAAAGGGATTTTGCTCAGTGCATGTGTTAGAGAAGTAATATGTGTGCATACATTTCCATACTCAGGATTCAAAAGAAAAGGTGTGTTAAGATCCAGTTATTAAACTTGTTAGAGAGATGTCTCTGCCCTGATTAAGGTGCAAACAAGACCATATGCCAAAGTGAATCGTATGGATTATATTTAACAGTAAATGCGAGGTAGAGAAAGAGAGAGAGAAAGAAATAGAAAAAGGGAGGAGGGGGAAGAGAAAGAGAGTGACAGAGACAGCTTAAGTAGAAAATACCACCACTCCACGGATCCCAACGCATTCCACTGGTCCTCTTCTTCTGATCTTCTTGGTGTTGAATGTCCTGCAAAACAGAGTTGAGTGGATTAATATATGTTCAGACTGGGTGGGAACACTGAGGTATCTCACCTGAGGGAGAAAGTTTGACACTGCCTCTTGCAACAGACTGTATCTGTTGCATCACTTTGCATCACGTGCAGTACTCTGGTGCAAGGCCACAGGAATGAGTCTGGGGGCACTTCAGAGGTCTTTGATGGATTATGAAACCTCCTCAGCTGCCTCTCACCTGAATGTCCCATATATGTGGCCTTCCCAGGGTGGGGGGTTTTACAACTGAGCCGATTTGTGTAATGGAGGATGGATGTTCATTGCCTCTGACCAGAGGTTACACCACACACCCAAAAGCTCTCCTCCTCCCACCTTGGCTGGGGGGGAGTGTGTGCAAACCTGGCCTCAGCAAATGAGTCTGTGGGCTATGGTCTCTCCTTGCTGAACCCAACCAGAGCTGATTTTCAGCTGCTGAGTTTGGCTTTCCTTGTGGATACATTTTTCTCCTTAGACCTGAGGTGGCTTAACTCACAGTCCAGTTCCTATCAGGAGGCATATTTGGGTGGGGAGTGGGCTTTGGTGGTCTTTAACAATTTTTAAGCCATTAACCATAACATTTCAGTCTCTTATGGGGGGTTTTATATTGTGGGCACAGAACAAGAACTTCTGCAGTACCTTCTGGGTCGTACCTAAAACTAGCAGAGCACTGCCAAGTGAGCCAGTCCCATGGGGATTCTTCAGCCATCACCTCACTTCACCTCGGTCCTGGCCTTCTAATGTTTCCTCTGTGAGCAACAGCTGCGTGTCAGGGTGAGATCTGCTCAGGACAAGGCTTGACTGGCATCCTCCTCCCGCACCACCCTGCAGAGGGATCTCACTGACAAAAGATCTTTGACCTCTCCTCTTCTCTTCCTTTCTTTCCCAGTTTGTTTCCTGTAACTTCAGTCCTCAGGGGAGAATAATGTCATTGTGACATCTGCAAGTGAAATGAATAATGGTAACTCCTTTTAGCTGAGATCTTTTGTGCTTCTCAAAATACTTCAGCTAAGTCTGTAAGCTGGCATCTCATTTTTCTGGTCTCTGAGGCAGAAGGGCAGAACAAGAACTGTAGGGCAGTATCCATGCCAGTCTTCAGACATCGAAGACTGGGATAGGAATAGAATAGAACAGAATGGAACAGATCAGAACAGAACATTTTGTTTAGAAGGGACCTACAAGGATCATCTAGTCCAACTGCCTAACCAATCCCAGGGCTGACCAAGTTAAAGCATGTTGTTAAGGGCATTATCCAAATGCCTCTTAAACACAGACAGGCTTGGGGCATTTGCCACCTCTCCAGAATATCTATTCCAGTGTTTGGCCACTCTCTTGGTACAGAAATCCTTCCTGGAATATATAGTCTAAATCTCTCCTGGTGCAGCTTTGAACTATACCCACACATCCTATCACTGGATCTCAGGGAGAACAGATCAGCCCTCTCCCCTTCCCCTCCTCAGGAAGCTGTAGCAATGAGGTCAACCCTCAGCTGCCTCTTGTCTAAACTAGATAAGGCCAGAGTCCATCCACTCCCCACAGGACATGCCTTCCGGCCCTTTCACCAGCTTTGTTGCCCTCTTCTGAACAGACTCAAGGACCTTCACATCTTTCTTGAATGATGGGGCCAAGAACTGCACAGAGTGCTCAAGGTGAGGCTGCACTAAGAGCCTCAACAGTGGGACAGTCACCTCTTTAGATACGTCCATTTGAACTAGACACCTTAGATTTCCTTTCCAGTTAGCAGATAGAAGTTGACTGATTCATCATGCCTATGGTAGATGAGATGAACTGCACCTATTCCTCTCCATTGATCACAAAGGCAATGCAGTGATGACAAGCTTGGCAACAGAAATTTATATTTTAGAAGCTGATGTGCAGTGAGTTGCATTTTCTGTATTGTGATAAACGTCAGCATTCTCTGAGATTACTTTTGACACTCTATCAAGACTACCCGCTGCCCTGTGATGAATGTCACGTTCAGACTGGGCTTCAAGGTACAGATGAGACAGATGTTGCTTGGTCTTGGGTGTAACCTCTAGCTCTTATCTAATGTCTTCAGCAAACTTTGTGATTGAAAAGCTCTGCAAAATAGTTGACTATAAAGAACACTTGCCAGCCATAACTTGTGTAAAAGGGTGAGAAAACAAGATGAAAGGACTATATTTGTGGTCTTGACATTAGTCACATTAGAGAGCTTTAGAACCAGTTAGCCTTGATTAAGAAGGATAAATGACAGTAAAACAGAACAAATTATTTGTAGATTGTTGTACCTTCTGAAAGCCATGTCCTTCCTACCCATGACATTCCAGTGTACATCTCTCAAGAGACACAGATTTTCCCAAGTGTGGGCCATTGCCAATCCCAGGTAAAAAAATGCCCTGCTCTGAATTACCACAGATGATCAAATTTACTCACTGTTAGCTGCTTCACCAGCATGTTTTGGAAAACAGCATTTGTAGGACTGGCATTATGAAGAGCCAAGATCTCTAGTTAGTATGAAAATGTCATATTCCTTTTCACTTTATTTTCAGTTTTACGATCTTGCATGATAAACATGAAACAAAGCACTTCTCACTCATCTATCTTCCAGTAAAGAAGACCCAAGCCATATCTCATGGGTAAACAATGTAAAAAGAGTCCTGAAACATTGTGAGACACCTCGTCTCAACACAGCCAGATATCTTTGACTGGGAGAAATTACAGTCATCCCATCTTTGCCTGTACAGCCATGGGGATACACAACTTCTTGCAGCAGTTACTGGCACATCCAATTTGAGTTCCTCCTGATAGCCTTAGTACCACAGAAACCACTTAGCCATGCCTTAAAGGGTCATTTTGATTTAACTAGAGGAAACAGGGAGATAAAATATTATCATTTCTTCCTTATTAAAGAAAGCCCACATCTCAAATATCATTTTAATGGAGTGGGAGGACGGGCAAATTTAAAGAATCATCCATTTGTCTGAATTAATTATTGAGATTAAAAGCTTTGATATAATCAAGCAGGAAAGATGAAATAATATTGAGAAGCCAATACTGTATTTGGAAATTAAGGCACTCATTTGCATATATTCCACAAGAGAAAGATAAAGGACAGATGGTTTCTTGGTTTTCCCTTTTAGCAGCCCTACAGTTTCC
This sequence comes from Atrichornis clamosus, assembly GCA_013400975.1. Lineage (NCBI taxonomy): Eukaryota > Metazoa > Chordata > Aves > Passeriformes > Menuridae > Atrichornis > Atrichornis clamosus. The sequence goes on from WBMZ01007490.1 coordinate 61,377, forward strand.
TTTTTTTCCTCCTTCTTTGTGTCCCACACTTATACATCTTTGTAGTATTTGTTCACTACCTCAAGAAAACACACTGCAAGAAGTCACATCTATTGTCGTACTGTCCAGTTTCTGAGTTTCATGAATTTGAATCCTTAGTGCAACACTTCCACAGAGTGACACCTTCCTGTATACCCTGACCCAAGTTCTTGAGGATATTTGGTGCCCACTTACCTCTTTAGGCAAGGCAGGCTGCCATGTAGGTGTTGCCAGATCTTCCACAGCTCATCTGGTCACCCCAGTCTCTCAGATGTTCCATTTCTCTGCCACTGAGGTTTTATAAATCCACTGACAGGGCCCTACAGCAGCCTACCTTGGGTTAGAGGCCCACAGAGCTGCAGGTAAGAGCCTCCACCATGTGTTTGTCTTGAACAGAGAGCTTCAGAAAATACTGCTGGCACCTTCTGCTTGCTATTGGACCACCAGACAAAAGACACTAAAGTTCTCTCTCCAAAAAGTATCGTACATGGCTATATAAATGTGTGGGGTGGAGGAATAGGAGCAGAAAGGAGGGATGAGAGGTGAACACTGAGAATGTTGCACAGAAAGGAGACAGGACACCTAAGTAGATGATCTGGAGGGAAATAGAGGATAAAGTCCTGGCCGGGACCTGTCTGTGGCTCATGACCCAGAGATGTTCATAAATAGTCATCCCTGTAAGGAAAGATGTAGGTTCAAGGCTGAAACTTTCTAGAAAATGGTCAGAAGGGCAAAGCTGAGCACGATCACATTTAAATGTTTGAAGACTTGCTGGTATGTACACCCTGCAGCTGGACTGCCTCTGTCCTGGCCATGAAGTGACCGGGCTCCCCACGGGCTGCACTGCAGCATGTCCATAAGGGCAGCACTGTGCTCAGGACAAAGGGGCAGTGTCTGATCTCCATGCCCCAGATCTCCATGGTGGAGGTGCCAGCAGAAGGCACTCAGATGTGCACAGAGCAGTCCCAGGGTGGCTGAGGCTGGGGAGAAATTTGTGTCCTGCGAACGGCTCTTTCTGTAGAGCACTTCTCATGAGCTGCTCTCCAAACACATCCAGAGAACAGGAAAGCAGGTTTCATTTCATACTGATTTTTTAAAATGGGGATATATAAATATATTTAATTTCATGACTGTGAAATAAAGACATTATTTCAGCCAGTATAGTGGGGGAAAAAAAGAAAAACAAATCTGGGTGGGAGTATGAATCAGGTTATTTCCATCAAATTCCAAGACTTCTGTGCATAGGAAATAGAAAGAGATGGGAACTCTACTAAGCACACATTTTCTACTCTAGTCTAATGTGTAAAAGGGTTGAAATCTGTCTAGAGAGGACAGAAAAAATAGGAATTATATTGGATTTTCAATTGAAAAAATTATTATATTATTTTCCATGGAGAAAAATTAAAAGCATGGAAGAACATATTACAAACCTCCAAGAGGAACCAACTTTTTCTGGGATAGAGAAGGGAGCTGACCCAAATCACCAGCAGACCAGTGGCACAACTGGGACTGGACAGTGGACCTCCCACATGCACCTGTTCTGCCTCCAATGCACCTTTCCTTCATCAATTCTCCTCCCTGGATAAAAAACATTTTATCTGGTTGCACAGTCTTGCTTCCACAATCCACATTTTCCAGACATGCACATTTCCCTTTTTCCTAGGAAAACCCACCTTTTTCTCTCTGCTCCCTTCTTGAGCATTTCATTGCCTTTCACCCAAACTTTTGCAGATTTCCTTCCTGCTATCTTCAAAAGCAAGGGAAAAGAAAAAGAAAAAAAAAGAGGTAGACATATTTAATAGCTGAATGTTCTGGCTGAAAAAGACAATTATGCAAACTCAGAGTAAGAAGTAAATTTCACAGATTTCAGCACCTCTATGAAAGCCAGATACTGCTCACTGAAAGAAATTAAGATGTAAGAAACTTGATGCTGTTAAGGAGGTTTTATTGGCATTCTGTCCCTCCTGAATTTTCAGCGCTGGAGAATTATGAGCTCTTTTGTCCATGGTGATACATGAGGAATTAATTTGGTCTTTCTTGGTACTTTATAATGCTGTGTGCAGTGAGTGTTACATGGCTCAGACTAAAGCACACAGTTTGGTTGAGGTATGGGCTCACTGCCTGCCTCAGAGGGGTGGCCCCTGCATTGCACACCTGCAGGGAAGGACCGCAACCTCCTCTTTTCCCCACAAGCTCATATGGCAAGGGCACAAAGAAATCAGCATTGCAAACTCCATCAGATGGGCTCTACGAGGAACAAGGAGGAAGATGAAGGAGGAAAAAAGTTAGCTCCAGTTGAGCATTTCTCCAAGTAGTGCCTAAGAAAACACAAGGGCACTCTTCCTATTTACATCTGTGGCATTTGTGGAATACAATTCATGCATTACACTGAGAGTTTAGGTGTTGAGCTCGGGACTAGAGCTTCAGAGGTGGGGCAGGTGTTCGAGTCCTGGTTCTGGGATAATGTGTGCCACCAGTTCCCTTCATGAACCTCATCATCCCATCCCATCCCCTCACTCATCTCTGAAGACTCTTCCGTGGTGGGTGACTCCCAGGGCTTGCTTAATGCAATATTCCATAAAAAAAAAAATCTTTGTGTCTAACCCTTTAAACATGAATTAATATGTATCTATATCCTTTTAACATCAACTTTCAATTTCCCTCTAGAAAACATAGCATCCATTTTACAACCAGTGCATTAATTTCTTCCACTAGTAGAAACTAGTTACTGTTGTACATTTCCTCACATCCAGCCTTGGAATATTTTCATGCTACATTGACACAGATAAAAAAACCTGCAGTACTCTGTAAAAAATGTGGGAAAATATTAATCTTATTAAATAAAAGAATACATTAAAATAGAAACAGACTGTTCAAAAAATCTTCACTGACCATGGTTAGTCAAGGTGCAGCCTCTCACAGTGGTTATAATAATAATCGATCTTCTGCCCAGCCTGTCACAAGTAATCCACTACCAACAGGACTGGGAGGCTGAGTCTGCATTGGAGACAGTTTTTGGGGGTACTGTTATGTGGTTCATTTTGTGTTGACAAAGTTCACTTGATAATTGCCATCTGACCTGAGGTCAGGATAAGACATAGAATTTAGATGACATGCAAATAAGTCACATCCACCCTTTTCTTGGTCTTTGAAGTGTCCAAGTTCTCTCTGAATCCTGACAGGAGTTTTTTGCTAACTTTCTCTTCTGCTCAGATTCTGCATATAATAGTCCATAAGGTCACTCTGCATATAGTGATACATTGAAGGAAAAAAGACTTAGAAGTGTCCTGATACAATAAAACATCAGCAATTCAGTGTATGGTGCATATCTGTTCCCATGATTCCAAAGCATTCGCAATTGGAAGGCTTTAAGAACAGCTTTATAGATCTACTGGGATTAACAATGGAGAAAATAAATTGCTTTCTTTGACCATTTTCTTCCTTCTCCATGGCTGGCTGCAGTACATGCCTAAGAAACACAGACAACAAAGCAAGTGACTGGATCTGCCTGACTCCTGCACCCTCCCCCAAGCAATACAGCTCGGCACATCACACCAGCCTAATCATTAAGGTGACTTTTGCAGTTAGACTACACAGCCCCCGAGGTTAAGGTTACCCTGCTGCCCCGTTCAGCAGGAATGAGGTCTCTGCTAATGCACTTGGATCCACTCAGAGACAATGACTCAGAAACAATAAAAAGGTCTTGAAATATACCTCAGGCTCCTACAAGGGAGGAAGAAGTAATACCCACTCCCATCCCAGGATGGGTAGGATAAGCAACAATCAAAGAAACATGAAAGAAATTATGTATTGGAAAGCAGAAAGTACTTTCTGTGAGAACAACAGATGTTCTACTACCTACCCACCCAACTGCTCTGAAGACAGGATCCTTCTAATCCTACAATTTACCTTATAAGCACTTGTAAGTTTGCTCAATTGTTGCTGTTTGAGACAAAATTTTCCAGTCTGGGAAATCTTCTTGGACCTGAGCTTTAGTGAAAGTTTCAGTACAAGCAGCATTGCCTTTCAGGTTAAAAGCAGAAGCTAGGACTACCACTTCTCTTGGCCCCATTGCTAACTTGGACTAGAAGGATTTGATTTGGGAAAACCAGTCTTTGCTGTTCCCAGTCATCCAATCCAAATTGGAGGAATTACTTTAAAGAAATCCAAACCTCAGTACACACCCAACAGATACTTGTATTTTGTGATTATCAAACAGAAAGACTGCATTCGGGGAATTGAGCTCTGCCCCTAATGACTCTTCAAATCAGTGATGTTTGATCAGGTGTTGAAGAAGTTCCTTCTACTGGTACTTTTGACAGTATGTGTAAGGCTCACAAGGCCTTTAATGTCTCACATGCAGCTTTTTTCCCCTTGTAAGCTAAATGAAAAAATGTTGCAAGTGTAGCTACATCTCCAATAATTGGAATAGGACCTATCTCAGGCCCTTATCACTGCTAACTTCAAACACTCTTCTTAAATTTGGAAACTGAGATGAAGCACAAGCCTTTGCCATCTATTTGATGTTAGTCTGCCAGGATCACTAGATCAGCTACTCCTGTTGTCAGAGTGCTGTACAAAGCTCCTGCACTTTCACCTGCATCCTGCTGATAGTTTGAGGGGAGAGGGTCGTTCAGATCCTGTCAGCCTTTCTGAACAGGATCTGCTCCCTGCTGTCATTCATGGAACCAGCACCCAGCTTCTGGGCTGGTTTCATGATGAAATTGGGTTTTTTTCAATAAAACGCCTACTTGTAACACAGTTTAATTCTTCAGCTAGTTAACTTTAATAATAGCAATTAGCAGATTGGAAGAGCCTACGTGATCTTTGTAGTCTCTGCAATTTTCCTGCTGTTGAAGAACAGCAATGCCCTGAACCCTCAGTAGGAATGCAAGAAATATCTGTATCAGAACAGCTGGGAAAATGTGACAATGATATCACCATTTGAAGAAAAATAAACAGATATCTGATACTGTCCAAAAGAGATTGATGGGAAAATGCTGTGATAGCAGGATAACACTATTTCTCCTTGGTCAAATAGAGAGGTGAGAGAATTCCTCCTTTCTCCATGTTATCTCAGATTGGTCATGCCCAGACATTGGCTGAGATGAGGCAGTGCAGCCCATGTGAGGAGAGAGAGATACCTGCTGGGGCAGTTGTGCTGGGCCTGGGCAGTGACCTCACGGGATCAAAACACGGAAAATAACTTCTGTGGGAGGAAAGACACAAGTGTTTTGGGGACTGTCTTGTAGAAAACTTTTCATTCCCTCGGACAAGTGAGGCATGTGCCAAGAGCAGACATGAGAGAAGAGTGCCTGGAGCTGGAAGCTGTCCCTCAGCTGCTGGAGAGGGACTTCTGTCTGGAAGCGGGCACTGGGGAAAACTGCCTAATGAGCTGCCTTTGAAGCTCTGCAGGATGCACAGCATCACTGGTCCCGGGTGGCAGGTCCCGGTGCTACTGCCTGTGCACATCTCTAACTCTCCTGATGCACAGGCTTCTCACTTTCGCAAGACTTCTAACAAGGCAAGGCAAGGATGGCAACATGACAGGTTTATTTCAGCCAAGTCAAAAGTAAGGTAGCTGCACTACAAGTAAGGGAAAATATTACAGAAAGGAAGGGAGAACAAATGAACCAAACCTCAGATAAATGAACCCAACCTCAGATTCTACCTGTGCAGAAACATTCTTCCCTGGTAGTTGCTGAGATGCCCTGAGGCTCTTCTCAGCTGGAGAGCAGAAAAAAGTTCAGGCATTGACACTCACCTTCCTGTACACTGCTATTCAGTGTTGAACCCTAAAGGGGTTTGACCCCTGAGGCCCTGACCAAACACCTTCCACACCCCTTCCAAGGTAGCTGTGGCTGAGCTCTCTCTTGCTCCTTTTATCTGTGATGGGCATCCTTTCTCAGCTGCATTTGAATTCCACTTTCTGGTTCTTCCCTGTAATAGTAAGGCAGCCTCAGTGGCTCAGCTTGTTGTTCTATTGGATCATCTGCTCTAACACCTTCCCCTGTCTTGTCTGTTGGAGACCGGCTTGGATGGATAACATGCAAAAGTAACAGGAGCTCCCTTGTCCTCCCAGGTGCTCCTGCAGTTCTAGAGTCTTCTTAAGCTGAGACTTTCCTTCCGAATTCCTATGACTCATATTTTGTAAGATGCATTTATTGTACAGACACAGTGGGAAACCCATGGCCCTGCTGAGCTTTATCTCATTGCAGGGACCAAGAGCTACCTCACTAATGCAGAGGTTGTAGTTGTCCAAACTACTCATTCCCACAGCTGCCCACACATCACTCAGACAGGGCTCGCTGGGAAGTCAATATCAATTTATTTGTTGTGCTGTGCAGTACAGAGAAAGTGGCTGCAAAGCTTTTCATTACTTTGGTCACTACCAGAGAGTAAACTTTTTCCTTGATTTAAATAACTATGAAGGCACACTTTCTGAGTGCCTCAAACTCCTTGAAGGGTTTTACCACCTCCCTGACTGTACCAGTGTGCTTCCCTCTCCTCTTTTTGCAATTGCTTAAGCAATAGCCACTGGTGGTGGTGATGATGGCCATGTCTGGCTTACAGAGAACAACACAATAGTTGAGGGCCATTAAATCTTGTTCAACAGTTGAGGGCTAGTTGAGCACCTGCCAACCCAAAATACAGCTGACATGTAAATATGACTAAGGCAATCATCCTACTTCATAAATAGCAGGCAGCCAAGGGTCCATTGGATCCTCCTGCAGGGCGGCAAGATGCAAGACAGGATCTCCCCTCATGTAGGGATACCTCTCAAGGTTACTCCTTGAGGCTGACAGATGCTTGCATGCTAAACTTTGAAATCTTAGCTAAGAGATATAAATAATTGATTGTGCCTATATAGCCCTCTAGATATAAACTGTTAACTAAGTCTGGGACTAAACTTCATCTCATAACCATGATGGTTGGATTGGTAGGTTTATTGAAACAGCTTGTTCTGGGTCAGTGATGCAATCCAATCTGAACTCAGGAAATCTCTCTCCACTGTCACACTGAGTTTCTCTGCTGTGTGCTGTTTGTTCCTTCCTCCAGCATTGAAATGTTCTTGACTAGGAGGGTTCAATTCTGCAGACACTGACTGCTAAAAATGCTTCATGGCATTGCCTGCCCCATCTCAGTATGTCCTATAAGGTGTTATTTGCAGCAATAGTTCATATCCAGGCTTGGATTAACATCTGCAGGTCTCCTGGTGAGGGCCTTACATCAGGTGTTGCAATGGGGGTGGGGGGGTGAGCACAAGCAGCTGACTTTCCTGCTTCTGCTCTGCCTCCCAGTGCCTGCACCACCTTGCTGGTCCATCTCATGTGGGCCCTGCCTTCATGTCTCCAGGGTGATGTCTTTTCATGTCACCCCTTGCTTCAGACCTGACTCGGAGAGCCTGGAGGGGGAAAATTGATCTCCAGGGCTGCAGTCTTACTGCGGGAGTTTAGAGAGCAACTTTTTTTTCCCCCAGGAGGTTTATTGTGGGCTTTTTCTTCCCCCCCCAGCCCTCATCTTGAATCCTGCACAACAAAAGCCTGAAAATGTGAAATACTGAAGCTACTTACAGATTTTTTATGATGGATCATTTGATCTCTCTCTTTACTGTATATTCTGTTTCCTCCAACATACAAAACTATGAGAAATACATATATTTGATGAGGTCAACAGAGGTTTTCTCTAAAGCCTTCAGCACCAAAGTTACTTTCTCTCAGTCTGCTGACTTTTTGAAGTCTAGCAATCTTAAACCCCACACACATCAGAAACACAACTCCCACTGTGTTCAGCAAGAGCAGTACTGCTTTCCTGTGTGATGCTTTGGCAGAGAGTCATTTCAGATTAATGTTTAAGCTGTGCCAGGGATGACTGGCCACACAAACCACATTGCCTGTTAGTTTATTAATTGAGCATGAATGCTGTGTCATTCCAATGTTTCAGGAGCTCTTCTCTGATGGTGTGTCTCATCATCAAGGCTTTGCAAGGTGTGAGCAGGATGCACTCCAGCTGCACACAGCTCAGCAGATGCCTTGCAAATGCACACACACCCATCTTGGTTTGCCTGCTTTTCAGTGAACTATGTGGTAGCAAGTAAAACCAACTCACAAGGATTCCTGAGTAAAAGACCTTACTGCCCTGGGATGACAGGTGTTTTGATGGATTTAAAAAAGGAGGTCACAGTCATGCATATTCATAAGTCAAGAGCCTGGTAAAAGCTCTGAGTTAATATAATTATAAGCAGTGCAATCAAAGAGCTCTCACATATGAAGTACTTGCCAGCTGCCCCAGGTTAAAAGAACATTTTTCATTGACAAATTTGCCTTCCTCTCTCAAAATCACTGAAAACTGCCTGTTTTTCTGATACACAGATCATTTATTTAATTCAATTACAAGAGAAACTGCCAGTGGTTTTGAATCAACCACAGCATTTGAAAAACTTGTAAAATATACTGAAATGCCTACAGACCCAGAGAGCTGAGATGAGACCAGGTCATGCAGGGTTGAGCTATTGCTGTCAAACATTGACCCTGATCAGTGCTGAGGAGCCTCAGCAACATCAGAGCCTGCCCTCAACCACACATCCCACAGGGCACTGGTCCTATTGATAAGCCCACTCCTGTCAGGATCAAGCTGCTCTGAAACCAGGAGGTAGCAGGACCAGCTGTGAAATTTGGAGCTGATTCTTTCTCTGTGCTTCTGCTGCGGGTTGGGATGCATAGGAGTTGGGTTCCAGGTCTAGGTCTAACGTGTGCTTTCAAACCTGCCTGTAAAATGCACTTTCTGAAGCTAAATTTCACTTATTTCCAAGCAGGCAAGTTTTCAAGTCCCAAAGTCTGCAGAGACGTGAACCACCTGCTTTTATAGTTTAATTTACAGCCAATAACTGGAGAAAGTCAATAATACAGGCTCAGTAATTATCATGCTGTGGGTGCTTCACTTCACACAAGCAATGATGAGCCTGGATAAACCAGGTGTGTGTCTGCTTTTCATTGCTGGTGGAAGAAGAGCTTGTTCCATCAGTACTTGAAAGAAGAACTCATGAGGTTGCTTTCTTCCAAAGAGGGAATGACTTATCTGCTCTTGCAGTAGTGGGAACAGGTGGCACCCGGGAGAAGAAACAGGAGTTTTAGAGGACCGCTTGGCAGTGGTGAATGTTTAATTTTAGTAATGAGTGAAAGCTGATTTGGAAACCTTGTCTTGTGATCAGGGACTGCAGGGAAAGCCTTGTGCCCTTGAAGGATGCAGAGGAGAGGTTTGAATACAGGGAGTCACCCAAAGGTAATTAACAGGTAGGATAATCTGCTTCTCCTTCAGCCCTGTTGGATGAGTTAAATTAACAAAGTAAGGCATGATCAGCAGAGCTCGTTAAATTTTGCAGCCAGACTCAAATCGAGAACTAATATTTCTCTCAGAAGGTGTCAGTCCCCCAGCCTGTCTGGGAGTCCTCGGGATATTCATGGGGACTCATAAGTAACTTCTTCACAGGCAGCAAAATGAATGGGAGAAAATTCAGTCAAACCTGTCACTTTTTTTGTGAAGTTAATGAAATGTAAGTGATCGTAGAAACCAGGGTTTAGTTTTGTGTGCAGCAGGATCATTTTCTACTCATGAATAAATTAGCATATCTGAATACTAACCAAGTGGAACAACCTTTCAGGCATCTATCAGACCTCTTTTATTCTGTGCCTGTAAAAGGTTTTGTGCATGACATAAGCAATGGACTCTCGGGGGTCTGACATACACCCAGATGCCACAGAGAATTCAGTCAGCACCCCAGTGACCACAAGTGCAAGTGATTTACAGGTGCAACTTTCTTCTTTGGCTCCAGTGGGAAGACTACCTTGGACAACCTAACATCTGCTGGGAAATAATTTGCCTGAAATTTGTGCAATAAAAGGATTTGGCAAGGGGGAGTTCAGCTACACAAGGTCTCACACTCTGGAGTGTGTTTGTGACATGGGCCCCCAAGGATTGATGCAAGAACTCAGCTGCTGCTGGGTGGGCAGATGGCTTTGATGGCTTCCAGTCCAACCAGAGACAGTAAAACCAAGTTCTCATCAGTCTCTTCTTCCCTATCCATAAACCCAGCTGATTCTCAAACCACTTAATGGAAATGGAACCACTAAAACCAATCCATAAAATTTCAGCCTCTAAATCAGAGTTGTTGTGGGGGAAAGTGAGGTTTTTGGAAAAAAAAGGCGCTTTGGCTCTTCACCTGAAGGGCTACAGGAGCTTTGCAGTCACTGGAATTTTAGAGGGCTGTAATGGGATTCGGACTATAAACATAGTTCTTCCAAAACTTTCCTTTTTTATCTGCCTGCACAATCTTTGGCTTTACAAACTAAAAAAGCCTTGACCAAAGCCTGTGGAGACAGTAGAAAGCATTTTGCCTTTCCATCTTTCTTCTCCCCATCAGAGATGTTAGAGGAAAAGAAATAAATATGCTGGCAAAGCATCCCAGGTTCACTTTTCAGGCTGAAAAACCTTCATGTCCAAAAGTCCAACTGGATGAGCTAAAAGGTTCCTATTTTTTCAACACATATGTTGACTCCCCGCTGCAAAGGTCTATGGTGGGGAGTGACCATGACCAGTGATACAGGTTGACCCAGGATCACAGAGACAGCACGGGAGAAGGCAGATATTCAAATCTCTTAAGGGTCTATCATGTCCCCGGGAGGGAAAATCAGAATGCCTGGCTTTGAAACCCATCCTCCTTATTGTCACATGTTAAATACCCAGTCCCTAAGTGCTCCTCACAAATAACTACTGCAGCTCCTTGTGCCGAGAACAGGAAGACCTGACCATGGTGCATCAGAATCCAGCTTCCAGAGCCGTAAATAAACCCACCTTATGGTCACAGTTGCCAATGGAATATCTGCATGAGCAACATCCCATCATCATTCAGTCAAAGCAGAGTTTGAAACAGGCAAATCATTTCCAAATAAAGATATTGAAGGAGAAGAAATGTGCTAACTGAGCAGAACAAGATGACTCTCACGAATCCTCATAATAATGGGTTGCTCTTATTATCACTCTTTGCTTAATATATTGATGTTACTGTATTACATTAACTGCAGTTGTGTTCCAAGGCACTAAAATAGCCCTTGAAGCTGCAATAGTGCAGCACTCCTGCACACCCTGTGTGCATCCATCTGCACTGTGGGTACCAGCTCCATAGAGCTGTTGGTTGAAAGCAAAGCTGCTCTCTTGGGTGAAACTATTCACAAGAGCCAAGAGCATAACGATGGTGTCAAGAGGCTTTTGAAAAGTGTTTTGTTAAGTGCTTTGGTGAGGTTTTATTGCTATGGCAAATTAAAACTTCATCACAATAACTAAATGCAGCCAACGTTATTTGCTGTAGAGTCGTATTGCCAGGCCCATGCTCTGTCAGTATGTCAGAACTGTGTGCTTGTTTCTGGAGAGGATTATCTATTGCTTTTCTGTCAGGAAAAAGAAACATCACTGACAAATAAGTAAACAAACAAACCCTTGTCTCTCATGCTGTTGGCTCTTTTTCTAATATATTTCTGACATCTGGCACATAAGTAGCAGTGCAGAGCTAAATTCCATGTACCAGCATGCTTTGGGCACAACTGAACTGTGCCTGAAATACTCCCTTGGCCCATCGGGGGCTTGCAGCTGTAACCACTGCTCGTGGGTGCAAGGTGCCTTGATCCAGGATGAAGGGTTGAGAGGTAGAGCTTCCAAACAAGGCTGCTGGACCAGCTATAGCCACTTAGGCTGCAGTTACCAAAAGTGGGTGCAGGATTCCTCTGAGATGTGGTATACCAGTGTGACTGGCTGCCCTGGTTCAGAGATTGAGAGCACACAGAGACCTTCTGGATGAGAGCTGCAGAGTACAACAAAGAACTAAAGGAAAAGGAATCCACTGGAAGAAGGTGATGACTGTACAGCTATAATGTTTGACCATCCCACCTAGCAATGCAGACATCTGAAGAGCTCCTGGTCTGTATTTGTTATAGATTTTTATATATATTATATTATTTCCCAATCTCCAATGATTCTCAGTTTTGCTCACTAGGGGATACCAAATTTCTGTACATGCCTGTCTTAAAAGACATTTGGGGAAGAAGTCTTGCAGCACCTGTTGATATCACCTGCAGATCTGCCAGGTTTTCAGTGTGTGAATGGTGAGGGAGAATGAAGGCTGCACCTGGACAGGTGAATTGCAGGTGGTTTCCCTCCCCTCTGTCAGTCTCCCCTTCACTCCAACTTCAGAGGCAGCAACTGCCTGAGGAACACTTGCAGCTTTCCAGTTGCTCTCTGGCAGGAGCCAGCTGCTTGGAAAAGAGCACCAGCCACCAGCACAGCAAAAGGAGGAGGCACTGCTGGGAACAGTGTTCTCTTGTGCTGGTGGGTCAAGCACAGCCCTTTTGAGGAGCTGTGATATGAAAAGAGCTCTGAGCTGTGATGAGCAGGTAACTCTGAAAGAGCAGGGTGTTGGAATTAGCCAGTTAATGAACTGTCAGTGCCATCACAGAGTTCAGTCAGAGGAAGAGAAGGAACAGCCAGGATCTTTCTGGCTTGTTCCTAATGAAGGCAGCCTCTGTTACTGATGCACAGTCCTGGAGCCATGGCAGAGGATCCTGAAAGCAGATACAGCATTTCTGCTAATCAGTGTAGCTCTGATTAGTCTTCATACCTGCTTACAGAAGTGGTTAAAAGAGAGGCTGTCTGGAAGATTTTTATAAATTATCTTTTCTCCATCAGAAATACATGAACATTTATTTGTTTGCTTTTGAGACAGTGATTAATTAGAAAGTGGAAAGGAGAGGTGGTTGTCATATACCAAATGTCTGGAAGGCTGGAACTAGATCTTGGGTTGAGATTTTCCCCAGTCACAAATAGCTGATAAAAAAGGTATAAATTAGTCTGGAAGAAGACAGTGCTCTGCACCTTGGAGCTGACGGCAAGCAGACTATTCAGCCAAGATCATAAAAATCCCTTTGGAGCTGACAGCTGGCACACAGAACAATGAGGAACTCTGCCTGGCAACCAATACCCCTTTCTGTGACTAATATGCGAAGGAAACAAATCCTTGTATCACCTTGTCAGGGTATTCCTTTCTTCCAAATATAAAAGTCTTTTTAACATAGTCATTAGTCACTATGAGACCAATCTGCTGGGTCCAGTGCAGTTTTCAGGCTGGGAGCAAGGCACAGAATATTCTGCAGAAAGTAGGGCAGGGAAGACCACCCACAGACTCCCAACCCTGACCCCCACTGGCGTCATGATCCGGAGCAAACCACGTTCCCGATAAACACCTCCAAAGCAGCAGCAACTGCAATGTTACCAGATACTTCTGTACTTTGTAGAACAACTCAGTGCACTCAGATGGAGATTTGATTTATTATATTCCATGTAGGGTGGATACACCTGTCTCCTATCTATTCAGCCAGCAGAGTGGTGATAGTTAAACAATAAAGGCTCTAGGGAACCTTTAGGAGAGGAATAAGCTTCAAAGGTCTGGGTAATGCCTTCCTTTTTCTGATACGTCCCTAATATATCCTAGGTGGTACTGACCACCTTTCTTTGTGTTGAAATCAGAGTGGAAATGGAGAACATCTTGCACTTACTGCAAGCTGCCAGGACTGACTTGAAATGCCCTAACACATGCAGTGTGAAAAGGGAGACTCCAGGGGCTGGGTGTAATGGTAGGGAGACACCCCTCTGTCAAAACTTTAGATAAACTAACTTCTGGAGCTATGATCATAGGAACATCAATCTTTTCTAAGTAGGAAGGAACTATCTTTGCAGGTAATATCTCTTCAATCTGTCCAGAATCTTAACTTTCAAGAAGATTCAGGGAAAAAACCCAACCAATCAAAAACCCCACCAGACCCCCCAAAAAAACAAACTCAAAAACCCCCCAAAACAAAGCAACAAACCCTCAAATTCAACTCAGCTATTTCATGAGTGATTTGGGGTCAGAAACCTGTTGATAAAAGTCCAAGTTGCACCAGTTGGCCTCAAAATTGAGCCAGCATAATTGTTATCTCAACAGACTAATGTTGAGATAACTGCTCAGGATAAGGATAAGGATTCTTTTCACTTGAAATTGATAAGCTCTCTTGACAATAACAACAATCCTTGGTATAAACCTCCCTCTCTGTTAACCACAAAGTCCCTGTCACCACAAATTCATTTAATATGCAAAACCTGGCATCTGTATGAGTAGTCCAGCATTGAGTGCTGACACATTTTGTCTCTTTAACACTTACTGACGGCCCTGCCTCTCTACCCACTTTGCAGTCATCTGCAAGATCATGAAAAGGTATTTGGTTCAGCTTTGTCCCGTAAGACAATGCTGTCCAGCTCAGCCAACCTGTGTTGCATGTAGTGATAAGCAGTTTAAGAGTTGTCAAAGAGTTGGCTTGCTTGTGTTTTGTCTGCATGATGTCCTTTTTAGTCCAGACCACAGGGCTGTGCCAGGGTGTTCAGTAATACCAGTGGCTCAGGAATGGCCATGCTGCAGGGGAATGAAGACCCCAAGTACATCAGGAGTGAAGGAGAGGGTTAAATAGCACTGGGATGCAAGGAATGAAGGCAGACAGAGTCATTGTATGGTCCCTGCTCTGCCTGACTCAGACCAGCACTTGGAGGCGTATGTCATTTTAGCCACCTTGTCCTAACAGTGCTGCTGTTACTGTGGGCTTTCTGCTGGGGTCCAGAGCCAAGCCTTGGCCCTGAAGTCATGCAAGAGGACCCTCTGGCAAGGGCAGGGGGCTCAAGCCACAGTCCAGTGCTTCACAGAGCCCAAGGTAGCAAGAGCAAACAAGCAGAGTAAGGACAGATGGGCACAGCAGCTGCCATGCAGGATCAGGATCACTGACCTGACACACTGGAAAAAATTCAGATTCATTGCCTTTTTGACTGTCACACCATACTCCAGTTGGCAATATTTCTCTCTCACCTTTTCCAGCAAAATAGTTTTATTTGCTCTTATTAGAGTTTCCAAAGTGCATTTCCAAAATTCATGGTATGGTGAGACATATTAGGAGAAACAACATTTTCTTTCCTATTTCATAAAGGTTCTGTTGCAAATTAGCACAAAATTGAAAAACATGTGGTTTCAGAGGAATGTGTCACGTGTTGTGTGAGCAGAGACTGCACCAGACAGGGGCCAGGTGCAGAGGGATACGAGATGAAGAGGGACCCAAGGGTGATCAGCACCTTTCCACGTCACCATCCTGCTACGTTTAACTAGGGCAGGTTCAACCATGTAATAGTGTTCTAATTTCTTGGTCATATTAAATTCACTTCTAAAGGAAAATAGCCCAACAGAAAGACTCCTCCACTGTGGTCCTTTGCCACACGTTAATTGTAATATATTTACTCACATATCTGAATAATTTATTTATTGTATACTTAGAACACGACATTTAGAAGAAAACTGAGTCACTATCTGCTGGATGGAGTGGGGATGGGATGTGTTCAGCCTGCCTTTAGCCATCTGCCTCTATCATCATTGGAATGAGGAAGAGGCACTTTTAGTGCAAGTTGTCCCATCCAAAAGAAGCCTCTAAAATACTTTTCAAAAGTAAGATATTGTCTCTCTGGAAGATTCACTGACACCCATTTCCCAGACTAATGCAATTACCTGTGTTGTTGGCAAGAGTGGAACACGGGGGCTCGTTGCACTGCCTTCACAGGCCAGGTACAAGCAGTACCAGACAAGCTTCACTCGGAATTGGCCTCTGAGAATTATCAAGGTGCCTGTTTTTCTATTCCTGCACCCTGAGCATGACAGAATTATCAGCATTTAAGACCTCTTTGTCTTGTCTTTTGATGGTTTAAAATGTGCAAAGGGTGCTCAAACTTTGTGTGAGAGGAGCATGGTGGAAAGCATTTTCTCAAAGGTTGTCTTTGCAACATTTCTAACCTTGGGTGACACTGGAGGAGATTTAGATGGCTACTTCAAATTCATAGCCACTCATTTGAAGGCCAAGTGGGGTCATTGAGTTATTGGGCCTTGACTTGTGAATGGCACAGATGGCAACATTTTATGTACCCTTGAGCAGGATGAGGATTTTCACATTGACAACTGTGTAAGGTTTTATTCCTTGTTTTCTTTAATCCTCCATGGTTTGTTATGCTCTGCAGCCCTTCTCTTTTCCATTGGTCTTTGCATCTGCTTTTCAAGCAGCAGGATTTTCCCTGTTCCCTGTCCTCTACAAGGATCATTTGTTACCACAGTGCCCACAGATGAGTCTTCATCTTCCTGATCCCTCTCCTCCAGTGACCTACAGCACTTTCAAACTACAGCTGATAAAAGTTCTTTCAATCTTGCTTCTACCTCCCCCTGTCACTGGCACTTACCTCATTTATGTGTGTGTGAGAAGTTTTTATAGAACACAGGATTACTACTGAGAGGTGCAGGATAAATTCTACACAAGACAATTTAACCTTAGACTTTTTTTAATAACACCTTTTATCTAAAAATAATCATTCCATTATAAGGTTATTGAAAAACAGGCAAAATAATTAATTACACAACTATGCAAAGACTGTATTATACATTTATCCTTGTATACAGATTTTGTCCCTAATATTTAATCATTTGTCTGTAATAATAAATACTTGACTGACAAATCAGTTTCTGCATGGCATTGAGGAATTTACTCTCAAATCCAGTTTTAGGTACATAACTTTAAATAATAATATCAATAAAGCTGCAGCAGTAATGATGTACATCATTAACATACATGAATGATAATGTACCTTAAGGATGGGTCTGAATGAGCATTCAAAGAAGACATTCAAATATTCTGAGAGCTCCAGTTTCTGTTGCAAAGTTATTTTTCTTTTTCTGAGGATGAGATGTGTTTCAGGTTAATTAATTCTTTTTGCCTGATTTATCTTTAGCTGAAGTTTTCTTTTTTGATTGACTACAATGAGAGCCACGACCTACCCTGTTCCTGTAACTATCCTTTCACTAATTGCACCTGGCAGTGTGTAGATAAAGAGAACCAGGAAGACAACAAGAATAAGCAGAATTATGCCGATGATGATGTACTTCTTGTAATTTCTCCAGATAAGGTGATACAAACACTTGAAAGGATTTACAAACCAAGAGAAGGATGTGTCTGGTCGGCTAAAGGGGAAGAAAGAAAAAGGAAAACTTTTGTAAAGGCAGATCCATCTCTTTCCAAAATTATCCCACTGCAAAATATATATTTGAGTCTAAAAACAATCTTTAACTCCTGGGAACCAACTACAGAGTTTAGATGGAATGACCATGAGTTTCACAAGCTATTGGGTCACTTTTCTTCCACCTGCTCCCAAGTCCAAACTCCACACACCACTTGTAATGAAATGCCAGCTCACACTTCATAAATACTCCAATTTATGTCACAATAGAGGGTTCAAAACTGCAAACAAGTCATGATAAACCCTAAAGAAATGTAGGCATCATGAACTTGAGTACAAAAGCTTTCTAATAATTTCAAGGAATTTAGCTCCACGAAACTGGTAATGAGCCACTACAAAAATCTGACTGCACAGTGATAGTCATGGTGCCGTAATGATCAGAGCCTGCTCAGATCTGGCATAGGTCCCAAAATACTGTATTTTCAGAAGGAAATTTAAAACAGGCCTCCTGAAAACAGGAAATGATGAGATGAAGCCCAGATAGTTTGGCTGTGTACATAAAAAAGAGCCATCCTCTTCCAGTGGAGAATATCTCCATCCCACAAAACAAGTTTTTTCCAAATGTTGCTCCATGTTATGTTCTGCTCCATAGCCAGAAGTTTCTTCACACTGTACAACAAAGCTGACTGCATACAGAGAGAAAAACAGTGTTCTACTTAGGAAGAATGTTGGTCTCATCTCTCATCTGGCGTGGCACCTGGCTGGGGAGGGCACTGTGCCTCTGACTCCAACAGCCCTACCCAAGGCAGCATCTGTCAGCTTTGTGTGATGGGATGACCTGATGAATGCAGAGGTGTGGAGCAACCTCAACACCTGCAAAACTGAGGCAGGATATCTTTCTTTTCCCATGTCACTGTAATTGTGCAGATGGTGCAGCAATAAGGAGAATGAAACTAACTGAGGGTCACAAAAAGCTGTGGCCCTGTCTCATTGCAGAAAGGTGTTTCAGGAATTTAAGCAATGTTTTAATTATCTGGTGAACTCAGCATTCAGCATGTGGAGGTGAATTCCAGTGTGAAGTCTGTAAATCTAAAAGGCTGACTGAATATCATTTAATGAAAGACTGGGCTTTATACTGAGGTGGAAATGACTCAGAAATAAATCATCAAATAAGCCCTCCAGGTTAAAAGGAATTATTAAAAAACGGGATACCCAGAAGAATAAAACTTCTTGAATAACAAGACCCTTAGCCTGCATGTACCAACTGCTTAAGGACTTTCCATAACCTTTAAAGGCAGTGGGAAAAAAAGCCAGACTGTTGCTTATTTAATTTGTTTCCTTTGCAATGCAGGCAATAGAATTCAGTACCAGTTGTAGCAGTGCATTTATTATAATAGACTCCATCCAGAAAGGCATCCTGTCTTGATCAGCAGAGACAAAGGGATGGATAATCTCATAGTGCTTTTGCCAGCAGGAAATTACACTCATTGCATCTTATTCTTCATTTGCATGTTTCTCTCTCCAGTTCACAGACATTTAATCTTTGCCCACTTCTGATCTGATACATTAAAGAGTCTGCTACTGCCTATAGCTCCTACAAAATAATTTTGGTTTTGAAATTATTTTGTTTCTTAATTAAAAATACAATTATACAAAAAATGTGAAAATTTCTCTGCTTCTCTGTGTGATCCTACCTGATGAAAAAAAAAGGTTAACCTACAGCACTGGCATAGAGGTCTGGAGGTCCTGACAAAAAGGTCCTTGAGATCCACTCCTTCTTGAAGAGAACTCATTTGAAGGGCAGAATCAATTATCTTTTATCTCCCAGCTGATTGTGACTACTCTGCATGTATGAGCCACACATTGCATCACTCAGGGGCACTGAGCTGGTAAACTTTAATACCTTCAAACTTTAATGAAGGCATGCGATGTCTTCAACTATTAGTTTATTTTCTTTCCAGTGAGTGAGTGTCTAGCTAAAACAGCTTTTACTATTCACATGCTGATACTGCTTTAGTAACCTTAGGATTTATTTTGCCTAACTTTAAAACACAGGTGCTCAGTCTGGTCAGTCATAGGCTGTCTGTATGGGGAGAGGAAGGACCTTCTGGAGGACAAATCACCTCTTGCCCCAGCTCACATCTTAGGATATGTGTGGTGGGTAAATGGGATGACTCCGTCACCAGTATTCAGAATGTTTTCTTCTGAGATGGGTAGTGCCAAGTGACAGTAGCCCCACACTACTTTGGATTTAATCGAAGCATACATCTCAATTAAGAGTAGAATTATGTTGAACCATGTGTTGGCTGTGTATTTCACCACAAAAAACCACTGATTACTCAATGCAAGATCTGGAGGAAGACTCTGGTGTTCTGGCTTCTGGGTCGAAACATCTACAGCCTGGCTGTGCTAGGCTAGTGACAAGCTTTTGGCCCAGCAGCACATTTGCAGATAAAATGGTCTTGAGTTGAAAATGCAGGGAGTCCTGGAGAGCTAGACAGCCAGGGGTGCATGGGCTGGGTCTCAAAAAATGAGGGCAAAATGAGACAGTGCCTTGTGCATCCTGTTGACAATCTTCTGGACATGTAATTCTTCTATTACACACTACACTGGTTCCTAAAAGTCCCTAGGCCAATTGCGTTCCACCACATGTATTTCAGCGCTATCGCAGTCCTCTCTCCTCTGAAAGATAGTGCTTTAGTTTCCATTACTTGGGAATCTCTCAGGCAGACACCAGTCAGGCAAAGCTCATTCTGTCTTTGGATAAAGTTGTTGGGTGAAATGGTTCATTACAGTCTTTCCAAGGATAGTTTTAAACAAGGCTCTGACACCTCTAATTTTCAACTGGAAATTCCTTTATGCTGCTTCCTCCTTTTTCATGTTTGTCCTGAGATATATCTCAAACCAACAAAATTAAACAGAATTCATAATGATTACCATTATGATCAGCAATTTATTTTTAGAAGCTTTGGCAGAAGGAAATATAACATCAATTTGTCTTGCTCTTTTTTTTATCTAGCTCATTAAAAAAAAAGTGCTCAAGTGCTTTAGTAGAACAAAGCACTAGAGTCAAAATAGATTAAAAGTACTTTTTTTCTGAATGCAAAAAACTCAGCTGCTTCTAGATCATTTGCCTTTGTTAAAACACTTAAAATGTCTTCATTAAAAACTCTTATGATAAAAAATAGGCATCTTCATTCTTTGAGTATGAAGTACAATAAAATTAGAGATGGAATTTTAAAGTCATATCCTATCCATGTCAAAAGAAGGGCAATAACACTGCTGAAGGGTTTGGAGCACAAGATGAGGAGCTTCTGAGGGAACTGGAGTTGTTTATCCTGGAGAAAAAAAGGCTTCAGGGGAGACCTTATTGCTCTTTACAACCACCTGAAAGGAGGCTGCAGTGAGGGGGGAGTTGTTCTCTTCTCCCGAGTAACAAGTGACAGAATGAGAGGAAATGGCCTCAACTTGCTCCAAGGAGGGTTTAGATAGGATATTGACCAAAAGGGCTGTCAAGTATTGGAACAGGCTTCCCGGGGGAGTGGTGGAGTCACCATCCTTGGAGGTATTTAAAAGATGTGTAGACATCATGCTTAGGAACATGAGTTTGTGGTGGACTTGGAAGTGCTGGATTAATGTTTGGACTCAGTGATCTTAAAGACCTTTTTCAACCTAAATGATTCTATTATTCATATAATAAATATAATCCATCTGATCTTTATAGGTGACCAAACTGAAGTGTTAGCTGTGTGTGGAAGTTATGATGATTTAAGGTGCTATCAAGTGCCAGGTCAGCTATGGAATGAGCTCACGTGTGAATTTAAGCTGAGGACAAATGTGCAGCAATGCATTCTATTTGGGCTTCCAGAGGAAGACATTTCAGCAAACCTGGAAGGTGCTGCCAACAGCAATGCCAGCAGCCAGGCCATGCACAAGCTGGACAAACTACTTGCTGAAAGTTACAGCAGGAAAGAGAAGAGCAGTAGGAGACCAGCCCTTCCCCATCTCCTGCTGAATGCCCCTGCCCCAGCTTGTATAATGAGGATGCTCCTACTCACTTGGGTTTTTCCAAGGGCTCAGGCTCCTTTCGAGCTTTGCCTACTGGATTCTTCTCAGCTTCTTCTGCTGTGACTAAGTGAAACTCAGCTTCCACCTTGCCCTGGATCAGAGAGATAATATGTAAGCATCCAATCCTGGATTATTATCACTAATTCAGAGCAGGATTCATTTTGTGGAGAAATGATGGAACCAATTGAGGACAAAGGAAATAGATTAAGGAAAATAAGACAGCCTGTGCAGTTGAAGAGAAAGCAAAAAGGAAAATCCAGGCACACATTTCTGATTTATGCTCATGGACTGTGAGGAAAGAGAGGTAAGATATTTTCTTCCAGACCCATACATATATTTTTTGCTTCCTAAATTATAACGTAATTCTTCTGAGAAGGCATGTCCTCTATCTATCATACATCCTGGCAGAGCTGAATGCCTGAGCTGGAAGCTGTGTTGCTGACATGGACCAGATGGAGTTCATCAGCAGGGGGAAATTCAGCCAGTCACAAGTGTTGGGGCTGTTTGAGCTGTGGGGTCTCAGCTCACAAAAGGACAATGGGATTTAAAGATTCCAGTAACAATTGAGTGGATAAATAAAATCAGCTTTATAGAATCTGTGATGGATGAAAAACAGACAAATGGCTTTACACACATTTGTTATTTTCCTACCCTACACCTTTGTGGATGGTATTAAAGTGTTAGTCTATGGCCACTGGTTGGGATTCAGCATAGAACAGGGCTGAAAAAAGGATCCAGATAAAAGGCATAAATGTGGAAGCAAGGGAGAGATGAAAGTGGACTGGGAGAAAGGGAAGTAATTGTACTAGGATTGAGAGAAGTGAAGTAAAGCCAGAATTTAGGAGTGAAGTCCATTCACTAAATCCATGGAAAGTACACAGTCAGCTTGAATCTGAAGAAGGAAGTGAACTTGAAGATGGCACTTTTTATTAAAACATTCTTCTTGCTGGAATAGACAGAAATGTGATGGAATGGTGAGGTTTAGGAAAACCATTGGAGAATCAATGAAAGTCTAGAGACAGAGGGAGAAACCCCTAAAAAAGGACCAAAGTAGGTGAATATGTAGAGGGCTACACTACAGGAAAGTAGCTCGTAGCTCTTGGTCTGTGTCCCCTCAGGCAATTGTATGCACCTAAAAATACATCAACCACACTAATTCCAGAACAGGGCTCCAGGGATGTCCGAGTTTGTGTCCAAGCTCCCAAAGTGTTCTGTGGCCATGTAAGCACATCAGTTCGGGTTTTCCCCGTTGGAAGAAATCAAAGAGAATGTACAAAGTGCTCAGGTTGTCTGGGCTTTTCTGAACCAAATCTTTGGAGAACCACTAAAGAATTTGGAGAAGTCCTATGGATTGCCAGTGGCAATCAGATGGCATATCCAAAATTAGCATCTGTCTGTTTCAGGATTTCAGCAGAGGAAAAGTACAGAGAAAAGCTTTTCATCTGTAGTGAGCTGCCTACCGTGAGCTCCCCAGCCTTGATGAAAGGCCACCAGCCTCTGACGCGCTTCTGCTGAAATATGGAGATCTTGTTTTCTTCACTTGCTGCCACAACCGTGCCAAGGTCACAGCTCTTGGCTGTCTTTGCTGCTCGAGGGAACCCGTTCAAGTTCAATTCAAGAGTGCCTGGAGAGAGAAGTAATGTGACAATGCTCAGGGACCAGTCAGCCATTCAAAGACATTCAAATAGCAGCTCCAGATGAGATACATGGAGCCATGCAGCAGCTTGGGCCCAAGCACCAGTCATTCATTTGTATTGCCCTGGCATCATCTCATCTGATTCCTAATTACTGACTCTACCAGAGATGTCTAAGTTTGCAATGTGGTGCTTCAGAAAAAGACAGGCAAAAGTTGGGGCTCAGACACCACTTTGTACACACCTCTACAAAACACAGGTCTGGTTAGACCTCAGGTGAAGTTCAGGCAGATGCATTGCATACTTACCCAAGAAATCATCTGAAGAGAGTCTTTCAAAATCCCACACCTGAAGCACCAGCTCAGCAGGTATTTTGCGTTCTGTCTTCTCCAAGGAAAATATGTTTTCTCTTTTACTAACCACCATTTGTTTCTCTGCTGGGAGGTAGTGGAATGGGAACACGAAGCGCCAGTTGAAGTTGCCCTCTCCAGTCAAGGAATTGTAATGCACATCTGTCTCCTGTTTGTCCTCTTCCAGGCCCTTTATCCACCTACAGCAAGCACATAGAGGAACGCATTGCTGTCACCAGCAGATCTTGAATTATAATCGTTACTACTTGGTTACAGGCCTGACCATTTACTAATTCCTCCCTAACTACTAAGAGGCAACACACTGCCCAGGACTGTGACATGCAGCCACAGCCCTGAGTTGGGGATGTCAGGACACAGGCTGCAGTAATGACCAGTGGTGATCAAAAGCTGACAGTGAGAAGATGGTTTTTATTTCAATCAGACCCCAAAATACCAGTTGGCCATTTGCTATTGTTCTGGCCCCTCTTCTTTGGGACAGGCAGTGACAACATTAGTCATTTATCCAGTACTAATCACCATTTATTCATATTGTGCCACACTAATAAATCCCATGTCAATGTCTCAAGACTGATTTCCGTGCTCAGTATCAGAGCCTAAATTTTTTTGCAATTGCTGTTTTCAGGAATAAACATGGCATTAGTATGGCCGTAGAAGACTCTCAGGGGGTCTTTGTGGTTTCCTCTTGGTTCCTGCTACAGTGTTCAGAATATTGGATGTGCTATGGTACAAAGGACAGCACTTTCCTAAACATAATTTTCTCCTCTGAAGAGCTCCACTGAGGTAATGATCCAGCTAGGTATATTTTAGTTCCAAAGATAACTTATTACAGTTAAGATTAGCATTTTTATGCTGTATCCAAAGAGCGGCTTTCCCCCTGCAACCCCAATATTTCAAAAAGGAATTGTGAAAAATGGCAACAATCTGAAGTATGGCACTGCGCCAAGTGCAAAGCCATGCCTGGTGACAGATACAGTGCCACATTCACTGTCTGAACAAAATGAGATTCATGTCTTCATCATTAAGGCACAAAAGCAAAAAGTTTCCCACTCTTGGCTCCTCTGGCATTGATAGTGATGTCCTCATGTTATCATGTAGCTCAGTACTAAGGCTGGCTCCCTATTTAATTCCTCAAATTTGTGTTCTCAGAGCTACTCTGCTACTGCTCTGAAATACAATTCATATTGGCATATTAATCTTACTCTCTAGTAGTGAAAAAATATCAAGAAATCTAAAACCAGTCTGGCACCTGAGACTTTCAGTACTACCACTTGTGCCATAATTCCCTCCCACCCCTCCCTGGTACCTGCATTCAAACCCTGCTCAGAAGCAGGAAGGGCAAAGCAGTATTTCTAAACAGCCAAGGTAGAAAGAAGCAACCTGCTACAACCTCAGGAAAGGACAGAGATGGAGAAAGCGCCCATGTGATGTTCTCCTCAGCATGGCCATGGTCATTCACCCACACATGCTCCCCACATGAGGTTAGAAAATATTTCCAATAGAAATAGCCTGGCAAACACCTGCTTTCCTGTTTCTAATGTGGTTATAATACCCTTTTCTCTGATTATGTCAAAACTACATCTGTGTAAGCTCTTACAGTTCAAGTTCTGTAAGTGTTTGATCTCTCTCTTCTAAACTTGAGCTTGGTTCTCGTCTTGTGCCATCTCTGCCTGAGTAGGAACTAATGACTAGCATCATTTGACAGCTACTTGATTTTCAGAGGAAATAAAGTAGGAAAAAAAGGAAGCAGTATCCAATATGGATTAGTAATTAGGGCAGGCATTTAGAGCAAAGTGCCATGGTCACTGAATAGGTTATTGAATATTCTCACAATACAATTTTTCCTCTGATTTTTGAATGAAATATTGCAAGTAATTTTGAAGACAACTGCCGAAGAACTTACCCTTTTACATAGATATCACTTGATTTTTGCCCTGTAAAAATATTTTCATCTTCTAGAATTACATCCTCTGTATTCCAGATTATTACCCTCAGTTCATATCTGAAAAAGAAAAGAAAGTAGGCCGGTGTATACTCAAGCTCTGGTCAGACACTAATTCAAACCTCTATCAAATCGTGCTTTTATAAAGTGAGAAATTTTGTATTTGTGCATCAGTCTCAGGCTTCTTCTGTTTACGAGAGTCTAGTGATAGAGTGGAAATATTGGTTCCTCTCAGCTCATGGAGTATGATGGACAACAGTAGGGTCACTGCCAGCTTCAGAGCGATGGAATATTCCTTGCTTTTTATATGCCTGTTCATTTTCAATTCTTTCCACAAAAATACTGCAGTGGAACAAGGCAAAGTTGATCTGAAAAACTTTCTCAGAGCAGACTTCCAAACAGCTTGCTAATAAAGAACAGAGCACCCTGAGAGGTGTTTTTTAGAAGTAATACCTAAAAATACTGCATTTTGTACAATCTAGTTTATTAAAAGGGAAGAGAAGGGCTGCTTGGAGATATTTGCATTTAAGCAACTACAATCATCTTTAGAAACAACAGTAAACAGAATTAAAGTTTCTCATCCTGTCCACTCCCTATATACAGACATTTATGGTGGCCATCCAAAGCTCTCAAAACTTGATCTGAAATACAGATATTGTAGGTGACATAAAAAATAAATATTGAAAAATTTAGGTATTCCTGAAGTCATTGTATGAATTGCAAAATAAATAAAAAAGACAAACTCTGTTTGAGAACACCAGCATCTGATTTTTCTGATATGACACGTTTTGTCTTGGAAATAACCTCAGTCTCAGGGTGCCGAACAATTTGCTTCAGAGGTTATGAGATACTCCAGGTCATGGAGTCTTAAGGAGATGTTGACCATGAAATCCAAGCCTCTGCACTAGCCAAAGAAACTTGAATCTGCAATGCTCCACCAGAGCCCTGTTCAATCAAAGATTGTCAGTAAAAGTTGTTTTCACAAAGCATTTGAAATTTTATGAAGCCTGGAGCCTGTTTTGCTGCAGCAAATATGCATTTCTCAGAAAGATTTGTAACTCGTGTTTGCATGTTCTGTTGGTTTTTTTCCTCATAATTAATATTTCACAGTATTTTCCCCTGCTTTGGTAGACTACAAAAATGGCAGCAACAATTTGGTTTCATGGGCATGATTAGTTTTAAATATTTTTAGATTGTAAAGTGCTTGTTGTTAATGAGTTCTCTAGAAAGTTCTGGTCTGAAGGAAATAATCATTAAAAGGACTGTTTGTTTGTCAGATCAAAAAGTACAGACCAGTACCTAATGCTGCTTCAGATATTAAATTCTCAGGGAAGGCCTTGCTAAAATATAGGATGGGGTGAGGACTCTGTTGCTCATTTTTGTGTTTTATTTACAATATTCAATTAGCTGAATAACGATGTGCAGTATTGCATGTAAAGCAGCATAAGTAAATGTGAAATTTGAGAGAAAGCTATGCCAAACAGATCTGGCCTATCTGTTGCTGTTTTATGTGTTTCTCAATCTTCTCTTTCAACAAAATGCTGGAAATCTAATAGGTGTAATACGATTGCTTCAGATTAAAGAGCTCAACCAGGGTCAAGTAAGATATTTCAGTGAAAGAAGTGAAATTACTTCTTTCAGCTCAACAAGTGGATGATAACACCAGAACTACTTGCCTCTAGCCACCTGCAGTCTCGGCAGGAAAAAGGGATATCTTTGTAAAAGAGGTGTGTGATAGCCTTTGTTGAAAAAATCACCAACAGTTCTTTGAGTGGTTTAATGGAGGAAACCAAACTAGATGCTCTCATTTGACTTGAATTCATGTGAACCTAAGAAAACTTTCTTCAGGACTGGAGAGGTTTGTTTTAACAGTTCTTTTTCTGTTTATTTCCAGACACTTTAGAAAGACAGTCTTTGAAGAGTAATTGCCACTGTGGTAGGAGGAAAGCATAGAGTATTACCCTTTGGGTTTTCTTGGTGAAATGTCCACGGGGGGTCCTGGCAGAGGCATATCGTTAGGAAACATGTCAACCCACATCTGTACACGACCCTTGAAAACAAAGATATAAACATCTCTGTAATCCTATTTTACAGAGATTTTTAAAGTCTTTACATGTAGCTCTGACATTCAAAATCACCACTTCCTCTATAAGCACCAACCAGCTCAATATCCTGTAACTATGGTTTCATCTATAAACTTTCTATACAATATTTTTTTTCATGCACATATTCTTTCAACCTCTCAGGAATTTGATGAAGTTGGAATAGAGCTCGAACATTGTCAGCTTCAAGGTAAAATCCAGGTAAAAGCAGTACATGATGTACAGGAAAAAAAAGAACCAAAGTTTAGATAAAAGCAGAAGTTTTGTAAATTTAATTAGGTAAAGCATTTAAAAGAATGAAAATTTACAGATACACGTTGTGTGATTACTGTGTATTTGGGTAATTGGCTGTGAACACACATGGGTGACAATTTCCAGGCTGATACTGTACAAAGTCTCATGTTTGGGGCAACACTGGGATGCTGACTCTGTAAGTTTGCAGTTACAAATAGAAATCACAATAACTGGAGGAAATGAAAACTGCTCCTGGGCCTACCATCACCACCACTTCTGAGCTGCTCTACCTGTTCCATGCCTGGCTTATCCTTATGGTAGAGAGGCCGAGTCTCAATGTGCTCTGGGACCAGTTTGTATCCAGCTCCAGGGATTTCTTCCCAAGCACGTAAAACCTTTAAGGAGAGATGTTCATATGATTCAACTGGCTCCTCTATAGGAAAGAGGAAAACAAAAAGAACAAAAAGAGATGAATTATAATATTGAACCCCTTGGTAATAGGTCCCATTAGTTATTAGAGGTACTCATTAAAATTTTGCTTAAGAAGAAGGTTTTATGTATTCCAGCTAAATAAAGAAGGGCCTTGAAATGCTTCTAATTCTCATAAATAAGGGTACCCACTGGGGTAACTAGAAAATTAGCACTTAGGCAGCAGTTTACCTGTAAAACACAGCAAATCATTCCACTAATACAGCAGCAGTTTTTCATAGGAAGATGGAAGAAACCTGTTAACTATTGTTTTTATAGAAAATTACAAATTTTTAAAGCTTGTGAATGACAAGTAGACCTGGATTTGACAACGCTGACAGTAAATAGGCACTAGAAGTTATCTACACCTCATTTTGCTTTATGATGGCAATAGCAAAGATCCCCTTGGAGAACTTAATCACACCTCAAGGGAAGAGAGTTGAAGTCCATGGACAAGAACATGTCACCTTCTGAGCATCTCAGCTTGGTCACTGGAAGGGAGACCCAGAGAATAGCACCTCAAGAAAGGACCAGTGCTAATATTGAAACTAGGGTGGATGTTAGAAAGCAAAGAAAGCTTTTTGAGCCCTTGAGCTTCTCTTTCCTCCCTTTTTGTGTGGGCTCCACACAAAAACAGCCCAGACTTTTGAAGAGTGATATCTCCTGGATTAGAAATCCCTAAGTGAGAAGAGGGTTAAAATTGGTTTGTGTCAACAAACTGTTATCACTTTTCCTATGCTTGTTGCTATGTCTGAATTACTGATAGTTGACAAAAGATTCATTTGGAATTTAAACAGTAGATATTAAACCCTTCCTAATGGCTCAGAAAGCGAGGAAGGATGATCCTGTGGTTGTGAATCTTGGTTCCCTCTTGTGCACCAACACATGTTTGAGATGTGATGTATTCTGTCTAATTTTAGCCAGATGAAAGCAAGATCTCTAGTGTGAGCTATTCAGTCAGGCAGCCTCAGTAGAAATTACAGATTGTCCTGCAATATCCCACATCCTCTCAAAGACACCTTTCAAAAGAAATTTTTTTTTTTACCTCTGAAGATGCCTGTTTCTTCCCACTGGCTACAGGGAGTCCTAGACTACCTAGGAGTAGTGGACAGGCAGTTGGACTAGATGATTGTTGTAGGTCTGTTCTATTCTATCCTATTTTAACTCTTTTGTTCCTAGAGCAAAGTTAAATTATTCTTTCCCTTGCAAATTAAAGCTGGATGGACAAATATAATTTTCTCCACCTGTACAGTGGAAATGGTACTTCTTCCACTTTTCAGTACTCCTCTAGAGCTCAAATCTGTGGTCTTTGTTACGTTTTACAGATCCAAATGATGGCCACCACAGAAACCCGTCAGAAAATAAGGACCCAGATGTACTTATCAGAACAGCAATCTGGATAGAAATTATGCAAAGACTGTGTGCTATAAACTATTTCTGTATAACATGTTGAAAAACTTGTGTACATAAGTACTTTGGTCTTTGCCATCTGGTTCTAAATTTCCTTGCTTCTGATTTCCATCATCTTGTCTGACGTTGGTTTGTCTGAAGCTCATTTTAGTAAACCAGAATTTTGATTGAGAGATCCTGTTGCTGGTAGTCACACTCAGTCATCTGCTAGTGAGGAAAACAAACAGCAATACTGCAGTCAAAAATCTCTTTCAGACCAAGAAACCAAAAATGGATCAACTCCTCTCCCTTCAACAGTGCTACCTTGGCAGCCTTCCACTCTAGGTGTGAGTTGTATTTTATAGTTGCCAAGAAGAATGTGGTCAAAGACAAATACACACAGATAAGGGAGTGGAGGTTTTCTTTCACTGCGACAGTGTCCACTACTGTCTCCAAGACCAGCTCCTTTTGTTCCCTTGAAAGGCTCCATCCTCACATCTCTTTTCCTTATCCTAAGAGTAAAACTGAATCACAGATTGGTTTGGTTTGGAAGGAATGTTCAAAGACCATCTTGTCCAACCCCCTGTCATGGGCAGGGACACCCTTCACTGATGACTGCCTCACTCCACCTCGGTGTGATATGAACACTCGAGGTCCTGGTAGCTTTGACCTCTTTTTAATCTGGAAGCTCTGAAAGTAAGTTCTATACTGCCAGCTGGCTTCTAGGAGCTCACAGATACCTGGATTTACACAGTGCTGTGTCAGTGCTTCAGAAGAGCAGTCAGAGTGGTAATAACCAAGAGGAGGAAAAAAACAACAGAGAGTAAAGACAAATAGGTAAGGTAGGACTGGCAGGTAAGTGGCCTAAAATATAACTGCAATCAGAGACTTGTCTACCTTGAGTAACTCCATTCAAAACTGTATTTCCCTTCCCTCTTCTTCTTACAGCTGTCTATTTTAGTGTTTTAGTTTAGACAGAGAATACATTTTCTTTAAGACTCTCCCTGACTTCCCATGCTTTGATATGCTGTGTGGAAGGATCTCAGAGCATGTAAGCTGGACTCCTTTCAGACCAACACTAAGCCAAAAGATGTTTCAAGAGCGTCCCCTGCACTCCAATCAATCCTGGACATCCCATCCTTGGGATCATGGACGAACTAGTTCAAGGTATTCCCCAACAGGCACCATGGGGATGTCAAGTCATCAGCAACAACTGTTTCACCCTACAGATTCATTGCAGTTAAGCTACAGCAAGAGCTAATACAAGCACAGCCTTCATTGCAACAGTTATATGAGTGTTTAAAGGCAGACACAGGCTCCAGTAATCTGACTTTAGAGTGCACAGCACAACAGGGCTCCAGCTCCAGTTTGGCAGGCTTTTGGTACTGCTATAATGCAACTGAAGAATGCTGAACTACTTCATTACCATTCTCATCTTCTGTGAAGACTGTCTGTCCCTTGAAGACTTTTGTTCCTACTTGTATCTCCCCTGGCCGCATGAAGGGTCCACTTATTCTGTAGTCCTTACACAGCTTAGTGAGGATCTCGCTCGGCTTGGTTGCGTCCCGCCATGCATTGTACCCTTCTCTGCAAGAAGAGAACAGAGTGAAGCAAAATGGCTGAGGTTTTCCTTCAGCAAAATGCACTGACAAATGAGGAATTTCTCTGCAGAGATGCACTTCATGGTCAGTAGCTCTGACATCTGCTCAGTCAAACTTTTAGTTTGAATTGTCCAGCACTGCTTCTTACTTGAGACTCTCTGTGTGCTGAGGTCCTGGAAACCCACCTCTCCTTTCTCTTAAAACACAGGAGAAGCTGAAGCAGCCTTACCCACAGCTCAGATAAAATAACATGGGCATGCTTCCCATGAGGAAAAGGAACAGAGCTCATTCCCCATTGTATCTAAAAGATTCAAACCTACATGTGCTACTTCCATTCAAGAAGAAGTATTCTGCAGCTCCCAGATGCAGAGGAGAAGCTCAGGTTATCTGGGACCAGGAATAAGCACAGGAAGAAATATCTCACACTGGAGATTGAACTGGCAAGGGGAGCTTTGGAGTTTGGTCTGTGTTCCTGCATTGCTTTTTGACATTGGCCACCCATGGTTTGTAAATAAAATGAGAAATGATTATAGAAGAACCCCAAACATCTCCCAGGTTAGTGCCCCACCCCAGGGCAGTGGAGTTACTTTAAATTGACTTACTCTCAATTAATTAATCTTTATGCACAAGGTCCTTGAGAGTGCAGCTGTCTGGCAGGGACTCAGCCTCACTGCCCCACAACTCACCCTGTGACAGAGGCTGTGTCAGCAGCCCCGCTCTGTTCCCGCTCCCCCCCAGTGCCACACCAGTCCCACCAACCTTGCTGCAATCACTCCAGTTGCAGCTGAATAACAGAGAGCACAGCGGAGCCCTGGCATAATTTCTGTGAGAGATTTTTTCCCATTTGCCCTTTATGCCTGTCCAAAGGCAGTTTATCAAGCAGGTATGTTATACATCAGCTGTTTACTATCTAAAATACTTCTTGAACAAACAGTGCTGTTAATTTTAAAATATCCACTTCCCACTGAGGCTGGCAGCTACCCAAAGCCACCACTAATCTTTTTGGTGAATTTTAATTAAAAGACCCCCTGTGACACATTTGTGCTGGAGAAAGCATAATATTTGGAATATATCTGGAATTTCTCTTTCAAGTCAAGTCACTCACTGTGAGCTCTGTTGCTGTCTGAAGAAGTACTTACATTTCATATTGACTCTGTAACCCACAGGTAGCTCGATGTCTGCTGTAGAAACGGTTTTCCAAATCAATTTTAGTCTCTCCAATAAGATCATCTGTGCCAACAAAGTCGTGGTCATAGATCAAGACTCTCAGCAGTGAATCCTTGGGGAATGTAGCTTGGATTTCAAATGATCTACAGGAAAAATTGAGACTTACATGCAGTCAAATCAATTTTGAAGCCTAAAAGACTAAGCTAATGAATGCCATGCAAACAGTGTGTGAGTAGTGTCTCTTCTAATAAGCAGTGGGTTTCATTGGCAGTGTTCTTTGCTTCCATTAAATATTTGAACATGCTGGAAACACACAGTGCAAAAGTATATTCTTTCTCCTGCTTCCCTAACACGTCCTGGACAGTTCTAAGATTGTTCCTACCTACAGCAGACAGAAATGGAACAGAGCTGGTCATCTGCAATGACTTATCCTGAATCCAGTAAGGCTAATGAAGCTGTGTCCTCACATGCTTTTCAGGATCCCCAAAAGGGACATTTGAGTCTTTTCTGTTTTCTTCCAAAAGCTGCAGGTTAAATATTGAGTATAGGAATTTGGGGGCAGCCAACAAATTGATCACATAAAAGCTCTAAACAAATCTCAAAAAAGCAAAGATAAGAACTCCCTTTTCACTCAGTGCATTTTTTGGGGATAGGAATCATTATTGTTGGGATGTTTAGGGAAGTTGAAAATATAAAAGTTATTGTAAAAGGGATTTGACAAATTAGTGAAAGACAGTATATCCTGATCACCACAAAACTGGCTTCAGATTTCTCCAAAGCATAGACAAAACTGAACTTTTTCTGCTGAAAGATGAGTTTTGTACTATTTCTTCCCTGTTCTAGGGGTCTTTCTGTCCAAAGTAGTATACTTTCTCTCTTTTAATGTTCTTACAGAGTAACTCCATTCCCATTCAAAATATTTACAACCTTCTTACAACAGGGAAATTTACTGGAAAAAAAATCACCACTATTAGCATTAAAAATACAAATAAGTATAAAGCATTGATAATACAAACTGGATATTTACTGACAGTTTGACCCTGGCTCCCCCATTCAGAAGGCCATATGAGTTCAAAAAACTGGGGTTTTTGTCCTAGTCCTAAAATTATGAGATTTATTTAGCACTCTATTCAACCTGAAATAGCAACAAAGATTGAAATGAAGTCACAATTTACTGTTCTGATATTTATTCCATTTTAAACTTAATGATTGTATTAATTTGCACAGACAAGTATTGTTTGTTGCCTCATTTCCTCTCATGCATCATTTTGCAAAACCTCTCACAGATTGCATTACTTGATGTGTTTTGACGGGTGTGAAAATGAAATATTTTATAATCATCAGGGTGTCACCAATTCTCAACATTTTAACCATCAGAATTTAAACATCCAAACAGGTAGAAATCAGCATATAGCAAACACTTTGTAACAGTAACAGTACCAGTGGTAGTGAGTGCAAATTTTATTGAATATAAAAATAAGCCATCACTGACCTTCCAAATACAGGGTTTAGTTGCTTGGGGATGTAGTTTTCCCTGTCTTTAATTTCTGTGTTGCCCAGTCTCAGCACAATGTAGGGATCTGACTTGCCATCTGGATCTGCTGGGCTGAGGTTAAATGCCTGTTAAGAAGAGAAACTGTGTCCTCAAGGAGTTTGCTTAAATGCAGCATGGTCACTACACAGGACTGTGCATTTCCTGCCCAGTCCTGGGTGTTGCGGAAGTGCAGGGGCTTTGCTTGCCTCATGTAACGTAAAATTTGACCTCCAGCTTTGAGGGGAGTAGAGGAAAAGATGATCTGGAGGAGGAGAGAGTTTGCAAAACTGAAAGTGCTGTCCCAGCATTAAGATGGAAAAAGATGAGCAGGAGAGGCAACGATGAGCAAGAAGATGGCTGCACAAGTGCACATAGGATTCAGGAAAGGTTTACCTAAAGTATTGTTCCAGATCCAAAACAATTATTTATAGACTCACAGAATTCTTAAGGTGGGAAAAGACCTCTAAGTCTTTATGTTCATTCAGGAAATAAAACAATCTCTTCCTGTTGTTCTTTTCTGTTTTGTTGCCACAGTCTCTTTACATGCCATCTTTCTGTCTTAGAGTACCTGCAACACTCTTGTTTCTCTGAAATACCAATTCCTTCTACCTTTTTACCTCCCACACCATGCTCTCTCATCCTCCTGTCCTCTGTATTTCTACCTTTATCGACCCCAACATTTATTCACTTGTACCACTTAAATAATGTGCAATTCACTGCCCCCCAAAAATACGCTACCATTTCCCCCTTACTGAGATTTTGTTCAAATGTGTGTCATTTTGAAACAACTCCACTAATTAAAACTGGCTGTATTTGCATAACATGGCTGGAGCAGGTTGTCTATACTGTGTTGGTTATGTATCCAGCCCTTTCAGTTTGAACAATAAAGTGATTCTCCAGTCTTGCAGAAATCTCCAGATTTCTCATGAGGAATATATATAGCGTTTTCTGCTCTGAACACCCATTTCTACAGTATGAAACATTGACTGAAATATGACCAGAAAGAAAATGTACCATATGGATGAGGATTTTTCAGAAACTTCACTGCAAAGACACTGAAACTAAACTGAGTTGGAAAGAAACATCCAAGTTATTCCAAGGTTAAAAGAGCATCTGTCTACTTACTGCCACAATATAAACCCTGATGAGCACTTTGACAGAGTGGTTTGGTGGTATCCCTTGCAGGATGCGGGGCTGCCCTCCATCCAGCAAGCTGCCATCCTCAAGACTTGGGTATATGCAGAAGGAGCCCTGGTAATACATTGACTTTTATCTCCCTTGAAAACAGATCACGTGCAATACAAAAACAACCCTTTGATTGAACAAAAACATCATTCATGCAACTTCCTTCATGGTACCACTCACAAGGAACCCAGGCTTTGGTGCACTAAACATCATCTTTTAAAATGACTTTTCTCTATTACATGGTACTATCACCACATCCTGAAGTTTACAAAAAGCACCTGCATGCTGTTAGCTCGCTATTTGTCTATTTAAAACTTAACACCTGCAGATGTTCTACATCCAGTTTTCTTATCATTAATATGCTAAAAATAGTATTTGCCCTTAACTGTATATTGACAAATTAATAATTCCACTGGGTAAGTTTCACAATAGTGTGACAGGAATCCAACTGCATTTTTGCAACTACCGTACAACTCATATAAATCAATATTGACTCATGCTGCTGAGTAGCTCATATTGCCTGAAAGCAACTAACAAGTCATTTGGACAGAAATTTGCATTGCAAACTAATTGAGATATCAATGAGTTTAATCAGTTCCTCTAAACTACAAAGTGCTTGAAATCCTAACAACTTTACTCATGCTTTGAACTTTTCAGATTGCCTGATGGAACCCTGGATCAGGCTGTAGCTGTGAGGGCCTCCACTTAAATCACACAAAATTATGTATAAGGTGCTGTAACTGATAGTGCAGTAATAAAGTTGCATTAGTGAAACCTGGACTATATAATATATCTCTTCTTTCCCTTCTGCAATTTCAAATCCCTTTTAATTCCTTATTTCAAAACAACATGTGGTGCTGGATGCTGCTTTTGTCTATTAGATAATGAGAAAGGAAAAAACATGACTCTAGATACAATAAAAATAATTCTATTTACAACAGACTATCAAAGCCTATTTCTTTCATCCCTGGCTTACCCGAAATATGTATTAAAACATAAAGTCTCTAAATTATTGCCCATTTAATCAAGATTAAACCTTACCTTAAATTTTCCTATTATTCTGTCTTCAGTGTCAGCATGAACTTCATCATTAGATTTTCCTCTTAAGAGCTGGAAAGTTTTCACCCAGTCCTCAAAGTTATTAAATTCACTCTCCAAGTCTCCTTCATAAATCTTTGAAAATAGAAAAATGCTTGTATTTTGTGGTGCAGTGAATATATTTATAGCAGCTTTTTTATTAGAGAATGACTAGAAATCCATTTTGACTCAAAATGCAGATTTTAATAAAACCAAAGTTTTGCAAAAGTCCTTGAGGCAAAAAGTTAATTCCCCACTTAAAACAAGACCAGTTTTGTCCTCAACCAAAGTATTTCCCAACTACTGAATAAACACATTAATGCAGCAGTTGGAAGTGACTCTAGAGGGGCAAAAATCAGCATTGGTAAGCGCTGGTGTGAGTGAAAAGCAGTGCAGATGTGCTGCTCTTTGTTTCTGTTTCCTGTCTGCATCACGCCTTTCATGTACTGACCCATTCTGTTATGTTAATATGTCAGAACTTGAGAGCAAAGCAGACCATAATAAAGTGCTGTAGGGACAGTGCTTTAGGATAGCTTAAAAGACCGAATCATTTTTCAAAGAACGTGGTTTTTTTAATACTCTTCCCCAGTAATGTATCAAGTGTTATTCAGTGTGAAATAGAAGGGCCTATACTACTGCCATCTCTTAAAAAATGGAAACAGCAGTTTCAAATTCCCATTTATTCAGCTACTATCTAATCCAAACAGTCCTAATCTTTTCAGACCTCTCATCTCTCCAGATATTTTGCACAACCCATATAGTTTTCTTTGAATTCCTTCTATCATTACCCAACCAAATCTAATGTGAGCTGAATATTATTTCCCATCAGGGATGATGCACTAGCAATCACACCAATGCTTTCCATACTCTTTGTTAAGTCATTCTTAATAGGCTGTAATATTTTCAACATGAAATTTGGGGTTTTCAACTACTTTATTTCACATGCAAACAACAAAACTGAATTTCACAGAGGTCTCTCTGTGTTTGTCTACACTGATAAATTGAATGTCTAAGACCAAGTGGACCATATCCACCCTATGAGACCCTGGTTTCCTCTGGGTCCCATGTGCTGAAATGCATTATCACTATCATTTAGTCTCTTTTATTCGTTTGAAAGTGTCTGAAATACATGTAAGGAGAGTTTGCCAAATTCAGCTGCTGATGTCAAACTTTGGGGAGACAGTGAATAACCAGTCTTACCTCAGCGTTACTTCTCTCTTACCTGCAGTGTTGCTAGGTTTGGAGTTTCCTTCTGTTTCCTTTTCAATGTCTTATCCTTCTTCTTTTTGTCTGGTTCATCCTCTATGATCAATGCTATGTGGTCAGAAGTCTGCTCATCTGCAGAAATGTAATGACATCATGTAGGTTTTACTAAGGAAAGCACATTAAATGCTTCAGACAAGGATGCAAAATACATTTTTAAAGAGTCGCCCTTGCTCCTTTTCTATTAATTCCTCTACTGCCAGGCATAGGGATCCTCTCTTTTACCTCTGCTCCTCCCAGGCAGAGAGGTGGCATTTTATGCTCTCTGTGGCTACCAGTCTTCATAATGAGCTTGTTGGACCAAGTGTTATGGTGTCCTGTATCACTCCCTCCTTGCTAGCCACCTCCCAGAACATCCTTTTCCTCCCTCGCTGACTCCTTCCCAATGCAAACAAACAGATCTTAACAGCTGTCACATAAAATTTAAGGCTTATTTAAAACTGGAAGCTGCTATTTAGGCTGATAGCTACTTCAGATATCAGGATGACCCAAGTCCTTCTCTCCTTAAAAATACCACAAAACAGGGTGTATGTCACCTGGTGAAAGCCCAGAAGTATGAGAAATGGGAGGAGGTAGATCAGGCTAAATCCAGATTCCAAACACTGAGTGGACTTCCCCAAAAAGAGAGAGTGAGCCCTCAAAACAAACTGATACTGAGATGGTTCAGTTCCTTGGCTGAAATCTGGATTTTGAGTTCACTCTCATTTTTTGAGTAGTTCAGGAGTGTTTGACAGCACTAAATATTTAGAGATATATATTTTATGTTAGAGATGTCCTGTATGTATAATGTTTATCATCACGGGCAAAAATTTGTAACAAAGACTATCAAAAGAGAATTTACAAGATCTGAAGTCATCAGTCAGAACTAATATGCTACAACTGCTGGAATAGCCTGTGGGTGGATGTCACAATTGTACGTGAACATCACATCTTTGTAGAACATTTTTAATGTAAATATTTCCTGTGTGGATAAGTGAGCTTCACTCAGAAACTGATCTCCTCCTCATCTCTCAGTACCCCTGATGATCACTGAAACATCATTATCTGCTATTTCCAGGATGATACCTTGTGATATTTATGTCATGTCTTCCATCCAGAGCAACATCAGCACCTCCTTTAAACCAGAAATTACCTCAATCACTTGTGGAGTGAAGTCAGCTCTGGTATGGAAAGGTGATTAATTTAATTCTGAATAGCAGCTATGTGCAAACAGTAAATATTTGTTTACTTTTTCAGTCGGCTCAAGCAGTCATATTTATCCAAAAATAAAATTTTCCAGAGTTAAGTTTGATTGTGGGAAGACTTGTTAAGCCATGGAATATACTTGTGTAGAGACATATATACATACACACACAGAGCCTATTTCTGGCCAATTCTTTTAGGTTCTTGTGACATTTTTTTTTGCTAGAACCTGAGCAAGATAAAGCTATTCAGCTATGGAAGTAACACACAGGACTACAAGTCTCGTAGCAGAAGCTGTTCCTACGTCACTGAGCCTGAACTGGATTCAAAGTTGAGAGGAGCTTCTTTTTCTGAACCTGTTACAAATGCAGCCTAAGATTAGGATAGTCTCTAGCTTGTACCAGTTAGGACTTTGACTTTACAAATCTTTGTGCATGTGATTTGAATGACAGGAATTTCATGTTAACCCAGCTCTGGCTGTGAAGTTTTAACCTACCCACCATCTGATCAGCTGTCGAGCAAAGAGCCCTGTTTACCACCAGTACTCTGTTACCAGATATTAATTGTTGTCAGTAAAATAGTAGAGAAGTGATAGTAGGGGAAGCGATAGTAGTGCAAAATAATAGAAAAATGCCAATAATTTACTTACTGTCTTCAGGTTTTCCTTCACTAGAAAAAATTCCTTTTGCCTTTCAAAAGAAAAAGACAATGGACAAACTCCTCATTATGAGTGTAATACTGAAAAGGAATCATTCAGCAGTAAATCTAGTTTTACAACATTGCTCATCCATGAGAGTTTTGGGCACACTGGGTGACTCACCTTTTGCATTTTGAATACAGAAGCATAGTATTTTGACCACCAGTCAATAACATTTTCAGCTGATTCATCTGCAATTGTTCTTTTTCTTCTCTTTGTTGACCGTCGGGTGGATTTTTTCATATCCTACCAGATGATGGAGAAAGCACTAGAACTTATTAAAACTAATCACCTGACTCATGACATTAAGCATGAACAGATGTATATGTAGAAAATTTCAGTCCTCAAGAGCTAAGTAAAATACAATATGAATTCCTGTCTCTGTCTTTTATTCCAAGACACTTCATCGTGATTATCATATTATTAAAGCTATCTCTATATTTCCTAGTGATGATTCCAAAACTTTGAACATGGGAGACATTGCCACAGGAGCAAAGAAAAATCTACACAGATGAATAAGTAATGATGTTTTAAGGGATGCAAACACTCAGATACAAATTGGTTTCTCTCACTTGAGTCTGCAAGTATTTTAAGAATTTATTAGTGGAAGTAATGAAATTCCATGGGGTCAAGGCTGCTGTGCTAACTAGTTCTCTTGAGGGCCAGCAAGATAGTGTGGATGTCATCATCAGTACCCAGAATCTCTAAACCTGAGGCCAGTAGGAGATTACCACTTTATAAGGAAGGGCTAAAGTCTGCAGGACTGCAGGAGAAAGTCGGCTGGAGCTTCAGCTATACCCACCTTCTGTTTCCTCTCTTTCCCTGGCTCAGATGCAGAGTGCTCTGGTTCAGAGGCAGGAGGTGCTGTGAGAGATGGGTCTGGCTCTATCACTGTCCTTTTACCCTGCTCCACCTCAACGTAGATGTGATCAGCTGAAAATGGTTCTTCTTGGGATAACTCAGCGGGCTGGGATGACTCAGGTGAAGCTGAGATTGAGACGTTGCACATTAGGTAAGATTTTGCCAGAAATACTATCATAACATTTGACGATCATCAAATAATCATGTGATTAATTATTTGACCCTGTGTTCAACGAAAGAAAGCATACTTCTCACTGTAAAGCCTCTAAGGAGGTCCTTTGTCTTTTTATCTAGGGTCAGAAGTGAACACTTACCTTTCTCAGTTTCTGCAGTCTCTACTCTGTTAGGCGCAGCTTGAGGAGCCAGCGGGGTTTTACATAGGAATTGCTTAAGGCAATTGATTGTATGTGTTCCAACAAGAGTACTCCTCCCAAAGGCTCTCCAGTCAACCACGCAGATGCTTAGTGGTGGATGCAAGAGTTCATTTTCAGGCAGCTCCTAGTGCAGGAGGACAGACAGCAGCATGAGAATTGCTAGAGAATATAAAACATATAGAGAATATTTCTCATGCACAGCAATGAGGCTTTTACTCTTTCCTTCCTTCTGCTCCTCAGTTATTACCATACTCATAATGAAAAATGCATTCAGCACAGGCAATATTTTTTCTGTGGTTTTCTGCAAAATCTGGAGAAAGCCTTGTTCTTAAGAATACAGAGTGGACTGTACAGACTGTGCTGCTGAATTGAATCCCATGCTGTCATATTCAAGCATCTCCTGTTAGAATAAACTGGGAAAGTCAGGAACGTTCAGAAGGAATGGACACTGTGTTGGAAGTTGTGAGTCTGCTGTGCTGAAGGCTATTAACCCTATCTGCCTCAGTTTGCCCAACCATGCAATGTGGACACTTGTGGTTACTTGCTTTATAGGATGAACAACCAAAGGCAAAACACTCTTAGGACATGTAACATACAATAGAAGATAAAAACACTGTAGAACCTCTACTCCAGTATTCAGGTTATTATTTTGATATCCTTTTCTCTTATAAATAACATTCTCTCTTGATCTTAGCAACAAGAGCAAATTGAACAGACTACTTTTTTCTAATGCTGACCTTTGTCCACTGAAAGTACCAGCTCTTATAACCCAATCAACAGGTTATACATAACTGTCCAGTTCAAAAATTGACAATGTGAAAAGATCCTGAGCTCATAAACTAGAAATGATCAATCCCCTTAATAGCTCAGTAACCCACAAAGGAAAACAAAAAGAATGGAAAGAAAATACAGGAAATGGAACACTACCAAGTAAAATGGGAAAAGAGGAGGAAAAAAGCACTAATTATATCCCTGTTAATTGCCAACAGCCTATCCAGCCTATCCACAAAAATCTGATTGCAACATATTTCCTTGTCTATTTGGGACATAACATGAAGAACATCATCCTCTTTTATCATATGCTTGTAGCAGAAGTCTTTTAAAGCATCCTCAAATCAGTAGCTTTTGCACAAGAACTGATGTCTCAGAGTATGTAAGCAAGACACAGAGGAAACTATGGAAGGACAATGGTAATTAACACCTTGCCTAATCAGATAAGAGGTGGGCAAGGGGCAGTATGCTGTACACACCACTTCAAACCAGTCTGTAAGGCCAGTGAAATTGGGATTTTTCTTGTAGCTCTGTATGACAGAGGATTTGACTCCTTTCCCCGCACACTCAATGATGACCTGGGGGCGATCTACAGAGAGGAGCTGGACTTTCTTCAGCTCTCGAACACCCCAGAACAGGACCTGTGGTAGAAAGAAACATTGTTAAGCTGCAAAAACCCCTCAGTCTGGGGGAAGCCACTGCTGGGATCCTATCACCACATATCTCATTGGGAATGCACTACTACCAGAAAAAAACCCCCAAAAAACAACATAAATCTGATAGCCAATAACCATCAAAATTAATGATGGAAGTTAAAACAATTTATAACTTCCAACTGTTATCGAGGAGTTATTGCCAACAGCAAGCCATAATAATACATTTGCTAAAGGTGTCTTTTCAGCAGGGTAAGGACTATTCATCTGAACAGCAAGGGCTTGGTTTGTCTAAAATGTCAGAGTTGCTGAAGGAGCAAACAGCTCCCACAGGAGCAGAGGTGATTAACAAAGGTTTTCCAGCTGAGCTTGCCCTCAGGTCTGCACTGAATGGCAGGAGGTCTCCAAGCAACTTTCCTTTAAAGAACTGTGCTTGTGGTCTAGAGGACAACAAAAAGACCAGGTCTGTAGAACAGGACTCTGGAGGAAAAATGGGACTTTATACAGCACATGCTGGGAGGCCCTTACGTAGAGGGCTGGGACAGCAAGAGAGTTACATTATGGTTGATGGGTGAAACTGAGTCCCATGAACCTGAAATGAGGCCTAGAACCTAAAGGGAGCATGGGCGGCTTTGTGATCAACTTGAATGCTGGCAGTACAGTGAATTTGTGAGAGTCAGAGGGTGGTAAGGAGCACTGGAGAGGAATGAGGACTGATATTTTTGTTGCCAGAGTTAAATCTGGGGCACACTTATGTAGTTGCAATGACTTCATGGCTTTTTTCACCAGTGCAAGAAATAGTTTATAATATCTTCACAAAAACAGTTGTGTTGTATTCATTCTGTGTTAATTTCTTGCTGGATAGCCTCCAGAGCTCACATTTCCTTCAGCTGTACTTTAGCTACAAACCTGTTCTCAAAGCAATTTAACTGTCTGGATCTGAATGCAGTTTATCTGATTTTAAGGTGCCCAAGGTATCAGATGAAGAAGTGGAATTGTTCTGGGGTCCCTCCAGAACCAAAGGATACAGAGATGCACTTCCTAAACATAATTTAATACATTTAAGATCTGAAATACTCTAGAAAGGTGGCTGCTCTGCTCAGCTGTACAAACAAGAAGCCTACAATAAGGAAGTTTCTAAGCTGGGTGCCCTAGAGCTCATGGAGAAGAATGCAGCAATGTGAAATGTAAATGTACAAGCAGCACAAAGCAAGCTTGCAGCAGGGACAGTGGGAAGGCCTTCATAGCACAATACTTGAGGAAACACCTAAGTTTAAGGATTAGGTTGGCTGTTTTGCATCTGTAGAGTAGTTCATGGGGTTATTTACCTCACAAGAGCAGGTATAAATCAAAAAAGAACAACAAAAACCTATAATCTGCTAACTAAACCTCATTCCTATGTATGGAAAGCAATAGTTTAACTAAAGGCTATAGCAGAGCTAATAACTCTTCTCTCCTTTTAAGCAGCTCAATTGTTGGATCTTTGAATGCAAAGCTGGAATTGCTTTTGGACTCTTGAAAAAGGATGTCTGAGGAAGGGCCATCAGGCAACACAAGCAGGGTCTGACTTGGCATGGAGAAATGGGCAAATAAGGAGGTGGTGTGAAGGCTGCAGAATTAGTGGCAGTGAGTGGTGAGGCTGGGCAGCATCCAGGCAGTACAGTGATACAAAAAGCTGCCTCATTAGCTGGCTTTCTAACATGAGGCTACTTTGGACACAAATGGTGCAAAAGAGAAGGGCAGGAAAGGTGTGGGCATTTGTATGCAGGCAGAAGGCATTGTTTGGCTGAAGTCTGGGACCCAGAAAAATCCTGTGAGATGGCTGATGCCCAGCTTCAGCTCCAGTGACGTCAGTGGCAAGGGGAAGCTCTCAATCTCCTATGGACACTTCCTTGGGCTGCACAGAGCATGGGCCCACCCGCCGTGCTCTGCCACAGGAGCAATGCATTCCCAGCAGGTCAGGACAGACACAGCCCTTGCTGACCTCAGTGGAAGCACAGCTTTGCATGCACAACCTCAGAGAAAAAATTTGGTCTGAACTTACCACATTCATTTTGGGATCTATATCCTGTATTCTTGTGATTTCTATTCATCACGATTTTAAAATCATCACCCCTTACTGTTACAGTTCAATGAGATAATAAAAGGAGATGAGATTAGGAAATGGAAATATTAAAAGTATCTCACCTCCACTCTGTATTTGCTTAAAACAGGCCGTATGTTAGCTGGGACTGGATAAATCTGGCCAACATCTGGTGGATCCAGTGGGGGAAGTCTGTCTGGATCTGACTCAGGAATCTGGAAAATGAAGCGGTCATAACTTAGGATGGTTTTTGAAAGGATACAACCAGTATCACAAGTATCTGTGAATGGCACACAGAGCACACCAATTTAGTGCAGTTTTAAAAGTCATGTTGCAGAGCAGAACAGTTGAGCTGTGAAATGAATGTGACCCAGAATGCTGTCTCTCATGCTGTGATGCTGAAACACACAGCAGAAAGAATATTCAGTAGATTGGGTTTATGCACCTTTCTGAAAAAAGAGCACCTTTGTCTTAGTAGAACATAGTCTGCCCTAAAGACATGTATGTACTGAAGCATGGTAATTCTATTTACTAAAAATAGAAAGCATGATAATCCTTATTAACAAAA
The DNA here is from genome assembly GCA_013400975.1 of Atrichornis clamosus. Taxonomy (NCBI): domain Eukaryota; kingdom Metazoa; phylum Chordata; class Aves; order Passeriformes; family Menuridae; genus Atrichornis; species Atrichornis clamosus. The sequence continues at coordinate 105,731 of WBMZ01007490.1, forward strand.
ATCCTGAGCAAAACTGCTTAGAAGACTTCCACAGGAAAATTCTAGACATGATTCTAGTTAAAAAGGGCTGGTGAACAGACAGTGCACATCAGCTAAACCACACATTTGCCAGAGAGACATATTGTTCTCCAGCTGCTATGGAATAGTGTTTCTGTATTATGGCATGCTCTCACCATTGGAGAACTTGCAAACCACATCTCCAGCATTAGGGTCGGGTCTTTTCTGTGCAGCTACTAAAATCTTGTGGCAGGCAGCACTTCTGTTCTTTGTGTGGGATTGCACATGATCCTGCCCCACGTTCACGTGTATGTTTGGGTGTACACGACTCTCCTGTTCCAGCTGGGTGGGAGGAGAGCAGGCTTTACAGCAGCTCTGAGGCTCGACCATCTCTGCCTCTTGCTGTGCTCCAGCCTTTGCTGCCTGCTTGATTCACCTTCTGTGAGAAAGTTCAATAGCTTCATTTCCCAGTACCTTCCTATTTTTAAACAGTGCACTTATGACCTTCTCAGTCCATACAGGGCAAATCTGAAGCCTGGCCTGAATTAACAAATTTCTACACAAAGCAACTTAAGCCAGTATCTGCTGATGAGTCCTGTTAGAAGCTCAGACTCTGGTAGCAGGGAACAACCTACAGACAGAGCTCTCCTTTCACTTGAAGCACAGTACCTAAAGAGTACTGTGCATGCAGCTTCCGGAAAAAAGAAGCGCGACTTCTGGAGTGCATCAGCATTCCTAAGGTAAGTTGTCACTACTGAAAGGTGAAACAGGAGAGATACAGCTCTCAAAGGATCTGTGAAATTGAAGTCTTCTGCTTAATTTAACCAAGTCATCTGTCTATATACAGTTGAGTGGGAGTTTAATTACCACAAGGGAGAAAGGATGTGTTCCTTGGTACCTTGTAGGTGAGGGAGGAGATGAGTGGAAAACGTAATTTCTAGAATAGCACCTGCAGCAGAGGTGAGTATTCACACCAGCAGTAATTCATGTGCATGTGATCTACATTTTATCAATAAAAATCCAAAGCAATTCAAGTAATACTGCACAGAACAAGAGGTGAAGAATGATCTAGTACTCAAATGACAGTAGAGTGAAATATCCATATGGCTGTTTACAAAGGAATTTTGCTTTTTCGATTAAAATAAAATCAGTAAACTCTGAGTTCATTTTGAGCAAAATCAAGACATCTAGTACTCAAGAGCCTGTATTTTTTTAGTGTACTATTTCTCTAAATGCCAAGCTGCTTCCCTGTAAGATTAATTTTATCCCTCCATCAAGACACAGCATTCATTTTGAGAAAGGAGCATTCACTTCATACACAACACTCCTTCAGCTGAACCAAACAGTACCAGGTCACAATTATCAAGAATGGTGTGTCATAGGAAAGATTATGGGTTCAGAATAAGAATAAATCAGTGATGAGAGATTTTTGTTTCCATCCTCAGAGAGAGCATCATCAGGAATCCCCTGATGTTAGAAGCAGCCACTGGCATATCAGCTCTGGGAGTGCTTCAAAGCCTGACAGACATTTATTTATATATATATAAACTTTTTTTTCCTGAAAATTTCTTTAATGTTCATATTGGTATTATCTGCCAGAGGTGCTCTACAGTGTTGTCACTGAGAAGAATAATGCAGAACATGAAGATAAAGGGCTTCAGGGTTTTTACTTACAGTTCTTGTCAACTTTCTAGAGAATTCCTAGGAGTGTATTTGAATATATCCTCCAAACAGTGTTGCTTCTTTGTCCCAAAAGATGGCAAAACAAAATACAGTACTCTTTAGTTCAACAAAAAGTGAAATTCCATTTAAAAATGGAAAAGTTCTGACTATGGTACTTGTCTCTGTTCCTTGGTACCCACCTGTAGCAGGACACTGCCCTGGAATGTGGTCAGGTAACTCAGACAATGCCCTACTTGTAAGGCTGTAAGTGGTGCACTGAGAGGGGGCTGCCTTGATGTTTTGTGTTGAATTATATCAAAACCAGTCTGACTCATCAACCCGAAAGTTAAACATCCTGATAGTGAGGCAAAGATGTGGCAGATATGGTAAAGTATCTTTATCTAAAAATGCTGAGCTACTTGGAGATGTATGACTGACAGTCACTTTATACTATAAAAGTCCAGTCTCACTTTCAAACAGGCAGGTTCTTCTGACCTGTCCCTTCTTGGAGTGTGTGTAGAGATTCTCCCTGGAGTGGGGCTGCCCCTCAAAGTTACTCCTTGAGGTTGAGAGAAAGAGATTTTGCCCACGGTCATTGACATGGGTGACTTACATCAACCTCTACTTTAATAATGGTTTCTCTTTGCTATCTTTAATAGAATTGCTTAATATAACTGCTTTGATATAGTGCACAATCTTGTCTTATACTATACTATACTAGTAGTTTTAGCTTCTGTACTGTGTAGTAAATAGTTCTGATTAAGATCTTTATGTCTAATCATTTATCATAATAAATCATTCATTTTTATATAAATTTATCTAGTTTGCCATCCTTAAACCTGCTGGATAAAGTTGTACAAAAGTTCAATCACACTTCATCACACTTCAATCATAATTCCTTAGACTTAAACCATTGACAGTCTGGGCTGAGTTTGGATCCAGCTGCCCTCAGGCTCCTCTCTGAGAAGGAGTTTAGAAAACAAGGAGGTCCTTTCTGCACCTCATGACCCAGTGGGAGGACTTCTCTAATTACCTTTGTCTGAAGCATCCACACTCTCCTGCGACACCACTATAAAGAGGAAATATTCCACATAGTGTCATATTTCAGGGTTTCACCAACAATGTAATTAGCTATCATGCTTAGAAGTCTGTTTTGTCTGTAAAACATGCCATGACATTCCACATTTTTACCATTTCAGATTTCAGAATAAACTTCTGTAGATTTTCAGCAGATGGAATTTTCTTCTAACCGACGACTCTGCAGATTTCACTGAAATTTCTTGATATCCCAGCATGATACACTGCAGTCCTGTGCCTGCCAGGCTAGGCCAGGCGGTAAACTGAATTTTCCTTTTGTCTTACAGCTGGAAATCATATAATGTTTTCTTTGCCTGAAAACTCAACCTCCCTAATCCAATCCATATTATTCACCACTTCCTTTTCCTAAGAATGAAAACAGGTTTGGGAGATTCAAGGCTGGCAAAGTCAGGGCCATGTGCTACTCCAAAGAGCAGGTCATTGCAATGGCAGTGGGATTTCCACAGGTGTTTCTCAGGCCAGAGCACAGTTTGGGCAGGGCAAGTGACAGGCAAAGGAGGCTCAGAGCAGGGAAGGGCTGGCAGTGGTGTGTGCAAGGACAGTGGCCCCTGACAGGGTGGAGTGGGTGACAGAGGTTGCAGGAGGACCATGAGGCCCAACAGCTCCAGGTGCAATTCCTATTAATCCAAGAGGGTGATAGATCTTGATGCCATGGCAGCTTTTGTAAGCCCAGTATTTAAAAGCGTAATTGTCAAGAAAGTCAAGTTTACCTCCAGAAGTTCAAATGTGGCAAGAAGGTCTCCTCCTGAAAGATTTCCACAGTACACTGGGTGGTAACGAAGTTTTGGTGCTTGGTAGTTTTGATGAGCAAGTCTCACCACAGGGGCAGCCACTGTAGACCCAATATATTCTGCCTTACCCTAAATAAAAGAGAATACAGGTGTCAAATGCATTTGGATTTCACAGCTGTCATAGGCACAAAGATTATGCAGAGTTTAGTATTTGTGAAAAAAAACCCTTCTTCTGAAGGAAAGGCCAAGGTAAGATGCAAGGCAGCTATGAAGATGGAAGAGCTGGGTACTTACTAGCTCTTCAGAGCATCCAAAATTTCTGAGCTCTATATTCAGTCAGTGAGACTGTGCCAGACTCTGCATGGTCTTGACCTAGACTTAGATACAATATTTACAGTTGTGTTCAAGGGATGCGAGGGTAAGATGCTTCTGATTTCTGTAAGCTAGAGCAAGATTCTCTTGGGGAAAATACAAGGCCACAAGGACATGAAGTGAATCTCAGGGCTGTTCTCAGATTTTAAACTGTAAACCACAGTAACACTGAGCTCCATACAGCAGGGTCATCCATTTAATGCCTGTGCAGTGACTCAGCTTTGCTTTCATGCTGGCAGCAGGATGTGAGAACCCAGGTTTTTTAGAAAGAAGAATTTTGAGTTTACCACTGCATCATCATCGTAGAGCTCGATGACGATCTCTGGAGGGAACTGGGCAATCTCCTCTCTGTCTCCATGAAGCACAATGCTATTGAAGAGCAGTGTCTGGTTCCAGGTGGGGGATAATGTCTGAGAAATGATCTAATGGAAGAGAGGAAATATTTATTGAGTTGGTTGGTTGGGAGGCCATCAGCAGGACATGCTGACCTGCTGGTGACATCCTTTTCCACAGCATGAACTATGCCATGTCTGAGACACCACATTTCTCTGCAGCTCCTCCCAGCCAGAAGAACACGAATCTTTCACTTTGAGGCTGGTCTCTCCAATTTCTCCATTTTCCTGTTTGCCTCACAAATCCTTCACAAGCATATCAATACATGACAACCAGTCTGTGTAGACAAGCCTCACTATGAGAGGAAAGACGTTGGTTTAGGAAAGCAGGCACATGCCCAATGCCATTAAAATAAAGTCTTTGTCCTAACTGAGGCCTGTATTCACTTCCACAGGGTACATTTTTTCAATCTTGCTTTTACTTCAGTGTAATGACCCTTAACACTTAATGGGAAAAAAAGAAGATATTTTCATGAATTGCTCATAATGAATCAAAAGTTTTTAATTTTTTTGCAATTTGGTTTATGTGGATGTTTATAGCATTTCATAATAGACAACATTTTAATTGTCTAGGCAGAAAATATATTTAACAAAGATAACATCTAAAGAGGAAAAATATGCCAACTGCAAAATTACTCATAACCGGTTATCATTCTTTTGAATGGAAATAAGACACTTTACTATGGTTTATTGGCACTTGGCTGACACTCTTATAAAAGCATGTAAGTTATCAGCTGCAATATTTTATTCAGGCAGTGAATAAACTTAACAATTCTGTGTCTATAAAACCCTATTTTTCCTGGGCCAAATTCTACTTTCCAGAATCTGGTGGATCTAGACAGTAATTTCATTGGACTCATTCATCATCTTCTATTAGAAGTTAAAATCACATTACAGGAGAAAATCAATTCATAACCTTGGGGCAAAAGCAGCACAAACAGGCATCTATAACTTAGAAAAAGGTTTTTATTTCTTGCTCCCTTTAGGATGTGCAACAGAACTTGCTTTGCAAGAGAATAAGTTGTCAGAGGAATTTTAGAATTAATTAAATTAAAACAGTCTTCTGTGAAGTTTTGGGGGGAGGGGCTGGATGGAAGGGTTAAATACTTTTTCTAAAGCAAGGCCATCTTTGGTGCAAAGCAAGACCATTTTTTGGCCCAGCAGATTCTGCTTGTGGCTTGTTTTTCAGAATTCCTGCCCAATTTTAACTCCAGGGTTTTTGTAGAGGGTTCAGAACCTTTGAAAGTCAGTCTTCATGTTCTATGAGGGACTGTCCTCCTGCTCACTTGTCAGGGCTGTCCTACAACCCTTCTTGATGGAACTCCATAGAAGTTTCCACTTCTCTCTAGAGGCTCCACAGGAGAACATTTGATCTCTGGAATTTCCTGAGGGAAATGGGAGACCATTCCCTATGGGCACATTTTAGCAACATTTAAGAGGTGCAGGAAGTCTCCCACCTCTCTGTTTTCAGCTCATTTCCATCTTGCCACTCTAAAACTATCAGTGTCCTTTGCCAAATTACATCACAAAGGGCCATGCTAGCTCACATGGCTACAGAAGCTATATAAAGGTTCTCACTTTGCTCAGTGATTTCATGCATAGACTATAGGAAAAGAGAACCATGAGGGTTCACCTTATACCAAGCAATGACAGCAGCACAAATTGAAAGCATATTTTTAAAAATGTAGAGAAAGCTACTCTTGCTTCAAAGCCTCGGTAGTCCCAGAGAATCTGATATTTGAGCTAAAATAAGCTAAAACTAGTACTACTGCACCTTATGTTAGAGTAGTGGGTAACACGTAAACTTTTTCCTTGTTTGCAGAGGATTGTCAGGAGCTGCCCTTTAACAGTAGGCATCTAACTTTTCCTGCTAGGTACCTCCTTGCAAAACCAAGGCTTTTCCTTTTCATGGCTTAATTAGGGAAAAAAAAAGTTTTCAGTCACCAGAAGAGACTTTGGAACTTACCTTTGTGGTCTGGCAGCGTGATGTGAAAGTAACTTTTGCAAAAGGATCAGAAAGTCCAGTGCTGTCAGCAGCAATGAGCCCCCTTGCCTGATACATGTGAGCTCTCAGCTGGAAGAGGTGCGGGGCTACATCATGGCAGAGAAAGCAGTAACGTCAGCTCCGTGGAAATAGTGCAGCACAGGGGAAGGAAGGGAAGATTCATCACCTGCTGTCCCAGGATCTGACAAGGGGAACTGTTGCTAGGGCTGTCTCACTAACAAAACACCTGAGACACTCAGAAGTTGTGCAAAACGCCTGAATTCACTTAAAATCAATGACTGATGTAAGTCTCTACTGCAAGGCTATTAATTGCCTAATTTTTTCTCCCATCACTGTTTTATCTACTAGGTGTTCAATGCAGTAGCTTCATCAGGAGAACCGAGGGATGCTTCCTCTACGAGGAGACATCCATGGGACAGGGAACAGAAATTGCAAATGAAAAAAATCTTTCTCTCCCTGACATCTACAGAGTGCCAGTGGCAGAACTGATGACTGGCAATGAACTCAGCCTTTTCTGATTAAAAGAAGATAAGCCATGATCATCTTAGAACAGTTACTTTATATAGGGGTTGTGCCACCCTCTGAAATAGAGCATTTGGGACCATTTCTCTTAATTGCACATAGGGAAAAAAAACAGTGTCTTACTTTTATAGAGCAAGCAAGCAGGTGAGGGCACTGCACTGTGCCCTGAGTTGGTGTTAGATGGCAATTCAATCTCATATCCTACAGGCAAATTCTCCATGGCACTGTGGGCATTGCTGGCAGGTCCAAGCCATAGGTAGATGTCCACCTTTGCCTGCACAGTCCAGCCCAGCGGGCGCTTGCCTGGTAACTGAAGAAAAAATCCACTCATCACCAACAAGTCAAGAGAGATGGCTGGATGCTGAATCCTACCAAGCCAGAGCACAATGAGGATGCATTCACTCAGCTGATATACTGATAAATGGCATTTCTCCATAGTGAGTGGCCCTGAGACTTATGTAGCACAAGAAACTTCTGTAATTCTTAGGGAAGAAATTATTCGCTTGCTCAATCAACAGTCTAGTAAACTGCATCTGCCTAATATGCAGTATTGTGCAGGCTACCTTATAGCTACACACATATGTAGCTATCTTGTTACACCCTACGTTGCCCAGACTTCAGCCCACTTCCCGTTTCATGCTGGTCTCTAGTAGTTAGTTCCATGTGTTACTAAAAATATTACTCTATTGTGCAGGTCAGAAAACATTGCCACTATAAAATGTTACTAGTCTTGACCTATTATTTCCTCCCTCTTCCTTCCCACTTCATCTAGATCTGCTAAGTTCAGAGTTTAGTATTATCTATTCCTAAGGTAATTCTTGATGCTGAAGAGGCTGGACAGTTAACTGAGGAATATTTTATTTCATGCAGGCGAACAGTACTTTGCTTAACAAGTACCTATGGCAACTATCTCAGGAGCTTAGATGTTTCTGTCTGCTCTTTAGCTGTGTTTTATGGGACTACTCCCAGCTGCTCAAGGTCAAAAAACACTTAAAATCCATTATATGAAGTTACTGTTGTCTGGAGTGTTTGGAGTTTTTTTGATGGTCATAGTAACAATTACGTTGCACAATATTCCACTGTAGGTATTACTGGTCACACTGCCTTTGTAGGAGTGTATCCACTAAGACTTTCCTTCAACATGAATAATCCCATAACAATATTTGGGACATATATTGCACAAACCTAGGCAATTTCCTTTTAAATAGGAAGTATAAATAATTTCTGTATTACCCCTGAATACTGAGGTTTTCTTGCTGAGCTGCTTAGTGCTGATCTCTTAAAAGTCTCCTCTCAGACTTTCATGGGCTGCATTCTGACTTTTTTGCCAGCAAAGAAGCTGTACATTTTCTATTTGTTTTTGTATGCAGCTGTAGAGAAACAATATTCTATACTTGCCATTACAAGTAGTGAGGGAATTAATTATACATACATCAAAAGCCTGGCAATGATAAACTGCTTAAAGACTGACAAGCATAAATGTAAGAAGCAAATATTTATAAACGACAGTTGTGTACTTATTTTTACATTGCAAAGATGAATCTGTAAAATACAATCCTTGGAAAAAATCTTAATACCAAATGCTCCCCAAGCATTACCTGGTTTGCAGAGTGCCACAGACTTACTTTCAGAAAGTGGGTTTTGATCTTCCCACAGTCCTTGCCTCTCTGCTCTTTTGCTGGGGAATAGAGTATGTTTTTTGCTGGGACTCTTGCATATGCAACTCTCTTGTTGTTGCTGATCATCCAGATGAACACATCAGGCACCGTATTCTGCGGCTGTTAAATAAGGAATACTGAACTAAAACTGAATTCTTTCCATGAGCCACCACCATTATTATTTTGTTTAAACACTCTTACTAAGAGCTGATTCCCTCATGGCTCCTGTGGAGTGGCAGATGTGCACCTGAACTAAAAGAGGCTGTCACTTCATGCTTTGCACTCCACCCCTCCATTTCTAATTACAGCTGAAGGTAAAGAGCTTTGTAGAGTGATTAACAAGCATCCACTTCATAAATCATTTCAGGGGAAACTAAAACTAAGGATCTGGGTACAACTCTGTTTCAGGAAATAATTTACCCAGAAGACCGCATAAGTTACTACCTTGGAAACACCATCAACTTCATCTATATCAGCAAACAAAAAATGACCAGGACCAAACTCAAGCACTGGCATATGATCATCTTTTCTGCTTGTGAGGATGCTTAATGAGATTGCCTTGCCCTGTACCAAATAACATTTCCCTAAGTTAGTAAAGCTTGAGTGTGGTTTGAAGCAAAGACCAGCCAAGGGGCCGTTCCCCAGAGGGAAGGAAGAGGAAGGAGGAGAATTTGTATGTAGGATGCAAACCATGCTGGGCTGTGCCACTAGCTCTCTGAGCCAGGGAATAGCCATGGCCCTGTCTGGCTTGCTAGCACAAACAGCTCTCAGAGGGACAGCTCTTCACTGGCTGGATTTTTACCTCACCAAATATATCAATTTTTCTGTTATTTTCAGGCTAAATAATATAGACACCCCTGAGCTCATATCATCCAAGTCATTATGTCCATACAGGTGGAGACATGAGTTCAGATCAGAAAGCCGGCTTCTCCAACCCACCAGGTACAGGATGACTTTATTAAAAAAAAAAAAAATCTGTGATGCATTCGCTTCATACGACACAGCCCAATGTTTCCTACCCCACTTAATGCAAAACAGGATTGGGTCCACATATCCAAAGAAGTCAGGAGTTATTATTCACATGAGATTATGAAAATTGAAGCCAAGTTCTGGATTTCATATTTTTCTGAATTCTGTGTGGATTACCTCATCAACCAAGAACCGAATTTTATCTATAAAGCTCTGAGTCTCACGAATCATTTCATCCAGCGGCATCTTCTTTTTCTGCTGCTGAACAATTTCCTTGGCATCACTAGACATTGCTTCCTGCAGTCAGGAAAGACAATATATACTTTTAATTTGTTATCAAGTAGTTTGAACTGGAAGAGAAACAGTCTTTTATTCAAGCTGAAAAGAGAAGATGGAGACCCTTTGTTCACTGTTTCTTTGTCACAACAGAAACTAATCAACTCTTTGGAGCTGGATAACATAAAAAGTGAGTGTCTCGCATTTTGTCTTTGTTTGTGTGTGTACTGCATGCATGGAAGTCCCAAGAAGTGTGTGATTACCACACAGAATTATCAGGCCTTGATCCTGACAGAAGGCACAATCTTTCATGCTACAACCAGTAAATAAAGCTAATAAACACTCAGACGACCTCCACTTAGTTTGGTTTCTTTTCACTGTTTCCGTGGAGAAGATTACCAGGTCCAGGAATATCAAATGCCAGACTTTACTAATCTTGAAGTTCGGCACCACCATAATAATGAAATGCCTAACAGCAGTATTAATTTGCTGGTTTTCCACTGAACTCAGAATCATTCCATTTTCAGATGCAAGGACAAGAAAAACTATCTCATTATTATAGTGTATTATTTGTATTTAAAAACAACATCTTCTGATTTATTTTAGGGTACCTGACAACTCTTTATTAAGCACAGTGGGATTAAATTTTAAAAATGCTATTTGATACTTTATTAATGTGAATTACAAAACATTCCCATGTAGTGAAATCATATAGAAAATAAAATGCCTACAAATAGTGCTTTCAGTTATCATCATTGCATCAATGCTTATAGGAAAAGAACACACATACCAGTTCTTGCTTGAACAGCATTAGCCTCTTTTTATCCAAAGCAGTGTAGTTCAACCCTTTGGGCTTCTTTTCAGCAATGGTCATGAAGGCCCTAGGACACAAGAATAGCAAGTTTTTAAAATGTGTTATTTTTTAAATGTGAGCTGCTAAAATACATTGAAATGTTCTGTGTCTTCTGCAGTACACGAACTAGAAGACAAAGATGCCGACATTCTCTATAATATTATGCACCTAAAAAATTCAAAGAATAGAGTCCAAAACCTCCTCAACACACTTCACAGAAATGGGTTAATAATATCTAGAAATTAGGGGGTTATGTCTATTTTGAGCCCAATCATGTCATTTGACACAGAGCCAACTGGGTGATTTATACCAGTATGTGGAATCCTTTGTTTTTATCTTAACCTTGTCCCTTTTTTTACAGTGTGTCTATCACAAACTTTATTAAATCCTACTTGTCACACCTACATCCTATTCTTAGGGTCCAGACAGTCAAAATAATATGACAATGATTGGCAGTGGTCTATTGTCAATACTGAATATTGAAAATAGCAGTAAAATATTTTCTCTCTCTAAATAGAAGCTGCAATTTGGGAAAGCCTTTGCTTTTACAGCAGAATAAATAAATTATATATCTCAGTAATTTTAGTGTACTTTTTAAAAAATCATCAGTTTCCTTGTCTAGCCTTGAATTTGTAGCCATCATTAAAGTTGATTTTCTGTATGTATCTAGTAAAGGAAATTACCTGCTTTGATTGATAAAACTATTTAGGGTCTTCTTCATTTTCTCCTCAGCTGCAGTCTCTGAAACCTTGGTCAGGTCCTTTACTTGCTCTAATGATTCTTCCTATGAGGAACACATGTGAAAGCTGTTATGCAAAGGAGGGCACTTTGTCATTCTGTTGGTGTTACAGCACCATTTATGACTAGCAAGAATGAGGGAGGTAACTTTGTGACCTGACAGAAAGAACCTTTGATATATCACTATACTTGAAGTGCAGAGAGAAAAGACTCCAGCAGCATGATGAATTCTGACCTTTTCCCAGACTTTCCAATTACTAGTCCAAGCTATCAGGGCTTGGAGCAACTTTGTGTTCTTACTTCTTTGATGAAGATCAGTCAGTGGGAAACATTATCCACTAGGTAGGAGAAAAAAAAGGTAGTATTCCTTGGTTTTGTTTCTAACCCTGCTGTTGAAGTTTAGCAAGCTGCTGGATTTAACATCTTAAACTTCAGTGGGCACCTGAATCCATAAGCAAGGTCCACCACAAAACCTATTGTTATCAGTGAGAAATGGAGTCTGTTCTTACAAACTAAAATAAATAGCTGGATTTCCAGTGGCCTGTGGGTGTTCAGGTGCACTGACAAACATATCTCTCCACATATGTATATTCTAATGTTTAATTTTCAAATACCTGGGTTCAAGATGTTGGCTTATAAGTCACTGTCTTCTCGTGATACAACCTTGCATAAGTATGATTTTGGTGCTGTTGTTCACAAGATATATAAGGATAAATGAGGGATGAATCAGACTCTTAATCTGAGTGCCCCAAATTAAAATATTCAACATTAGAAGTCACTTTTTAAAAACAAAGAACACACAAAAACTACATTCTTGAGACTGTTGATAGTCAGCTTTAAGCAAGGGTAGAAAAACCCCATCATCATGATCATGGTGAAACACTTTGCCTAGAGCATCACAGTGACTGCCCATGAGACGAAAGGTCATTCAGTCTCTGTCAGTGTTTTCAGGAAAACTAAGAGCAAAAATTGTCCTTTAAGAAGTGCCCAGCATAAATATATGGCAAGAAGACATCAGAGGAAGAGCCACAGAAGACAGAATTACTCTGTATCTCATGTTCTCATCTATCAGATTTACTCATATCTTATATATTTTAATTGTTTGAATGTTTTTATAAAGAATAAAAGATTTCTGAGGAAAGAAGGCAGGCCTATGGCTAAAAAAAATAATTGTGGACAGGAATACTTGAGCAGTTCTAATACTTCAAAGCAATTTGGGGGGAAAAAAAGGAAGGGTTAATATCAGCTACTTTCTCACAAAATGAAAAGCAAGGAATGCAGCTGGGGGAAATTTTGAAGGCCTGATTTGGGAAATGTGGCCTCTCACTGCTATACTTTGCTGAATACGTGTCCCTGGGAGGATGGTTGCCTCTTACAAGGTGATCTGCCATTTTCTCAAGAGTGTTGGAAGAGTACAGTCGAAAGGTCTGGTTGCCCCAGTAGCTCTTGACACAGATACAGGGCTTCCTCTCGTCATACGGCAGGTACTGGTAGTTCCTGTAAAAACAAGGTAGGGAGTAGATCATTAAGGTGAGAGAGCGGTTCAAGGGCAGGCACAGCAAAGAAAACTTGTTTGGTGCTCTCACAGCACAGAAACCATAGACACAACAGGATGTGTTCACATGTGCTAGCCAGTAAATCCTGGGAAGAGCAAACACAAACATCACTTTTGCTGCCTGCGAGATCCCTGAAGAGAAAAAGTTTGAAGTCAATGGATCTAATTTCAGTGCTTTTCAGAGCAGAAGAAAAGCCAGACAAAAAGGCATGCAGAAAAGGTCTAAAATACTATTAATGGTGAGAAGCCACAAGGGAAAAAGGAGCAAAGATAAACATCTGATCACCTCTTCAAAAGCAGTGGTTCCACACACCGCACAGTGGGAGAGGCATGGCAGAGTCTCAACACCACAGTGCTTTCAAAAGATGCTCTTTTTCAGAGTATGTGGAGACTGACATTCCCTGTCAGAAGCTGATCTGCAAGACCCTGCTTAGTAAAAAAGACACCAAACTCATAATAACTCAGTGATAAAATGAATCTGCTGCTCTCTTTTCTCTCAATTTTGATCTTAGGTCCAAGCTGTCATATTAACACTTTTTGTAACTCTGCTTTCCTCGTGTATTCAGCTGCACGAGTGTCTTGCACTGAAAAAAAAGAGCAAGATGCCAGCATAATCTGAGTCTCTGCAGTCCTGCCACAAAGCTTGATGTTTCAATTAGAGCTGTGATAGGCACTATGTCAAGTCCACGTACCTGATAAGCACGTTGCCTTCCTTTATATAAATACTACAGCCTTATGAAACTAATTGCTCAGCCAGACTGGATTCAACAATAGAGGTCTCTTCATTTTCCATATACTGGGACAGTGGAGACCTTTCTAAAGTGTATGAACGTCTGTAAGCCTCTTTATGTTCTTCTGGCCATGGCTCTAATGGTCTCAGAGAGTCTGTCATTTCAGATAGAACTGGTCACATGTATTTGATCAGCAAGCCAAGACCATGGAATCCAAATCACTTGTTGCTCTTGAGTGTAATATCAATTACTCTTAACTTCCACAGATCCCTAATAGGTTTATGTGTTAATTTTTTCCCTTTAAAAAGATTGATATCTTCTCTACAACTTCATTTTACTGCCCTATGTGATAGCGAAAGAGAAGGAGAATTTTCCATTTACTTCCTCCTCAATAACCTACAACAAGGTGAGCATTACCCATAGAATTTGGTGCACAGCAGAGTTACACAGGTCTTGGGAGTCATTAATTTTGGTGCTTTCATAAGAGGGAAAAACAATTCAACTATCTCCCAGGGCCTGAACCTCTTAACATGAAATTCACAGACCTTCATTTTCATTGGATTTACTAAGATTATTATAGCCATGAAATAATTTACATGGAAAACTGAAACTTTCATGTCTATTATTCCCACTATCACAATTTTGAGGAACCACTTTTTCAGTGTTAGTTTATCCTTAGTATAGGTTTTGACATAAATATGGAAAACGCCTGGCAGCTTTGTGGTGTCTGCTTTAAAAGTCTTATTGCAGTGCCTGTTTCTTTAATTAGTTGGTTGTTTTAATCTCCAAAATATACTCTTATTGTTTTGCATTGTTCATTTATGATCCTAAAATGCAGTTTATCTAAACTACTGGATATTCCATTAAGTACTGATTAATACTAAAAATATCCCGTGGTGAGACCAGCAAGATGCCATTATGAGATGACAGTCAAAAACTCATTAATCGGTATCTGTGGCTGGCCAAACTGTTTTAGATAGCACAGAAGGGATTAAAAGATGCAGCATGCCACATAAACTTGAGGAAAAGGGATTTTTAATGAGAGAAAACTTTATTAATTCTGGAATGAGTCAAAAAGCACATAGCAGATTTGAAGAGTGATTCATTCTTTTACAACAGTTCTTTAAATCTAAATTCTTGTTAAGGGAAAAACTGAAAAATCCCAGACTCTCTCAGGGAGGATAATAACCCTCTACATGTACCCAAATCTGCAGTTCTGTTAATGAGGAAAGACAACTATCTTTCTATCAAGCACTGAGTTTTTTCCCCTGTCTTTACTTGCTGAAGAAACAAAAATTTTTACTATGGTATTTTCACTCTTGTTTTCTTCCACTAGCCCTTATTTAATCCAACTGAGCCATTGCTTGCAGAAAAGATTGAAAGTGCTTTTCAAATTTAGAGACGTCCAGAAACCAAACAGATCCAGATATTTTCCACCTGGTCCTTCTACCTGTAGATTCATTGGCCTTCTAAAGAAAGAGGTACCATCTAGTCTTGGCAGTCACCAATATTGGGTATTGTTCTACCTACCAAAGCAACAAAGAAAATATTTCTTTTTATTAGCATCTTTCAAATGAATTAAACCTTTACATTTCTGTTTATAAACAAGACCATTTAGAAGAACTGTTCTGCATGTTTTCATCCACTGCTCCATTCTTTTCTCAAGGATTATTTCCTCCTTCTTTTACTACTTGCTATTTAAGTCTCTATCTGTAATTATTAGCTGTAGAAAGTGTTCTGGGAAGCTGACTTTGCCTTGACCAGATTTCAATATTTTACATGTGATATTTTGCTTCTGGAGCTGGTCACTTGGTGAATGTTACTTGTGATCAGTGTGGAACCCTAAACCTGGGATGGCACTGAAGAAGTTGCATTTTTCCGTAGCTTTCCAATGTATAGTTGGTGTAACACAGCCCTTTTAGAAAGGATTCAAGAGTCCATGAGGCCAAGATTAGATTAGTATAAAATGGCTCAGAGCATGTTCACTTCAGCAAAGACTAGAAAATTTATGGTTTTGAAAGATGTAATCAAGGATTTGAAAGCCTCAATTTCACACGAACCGTTTGATGCTGCCAGGGTTCATCAATGAGTCCCACAGCATTATAAAATAGGAACTAGAGTCCAATATGATGAGGTTTCGAAACATATATCCTCACCTGTTCCCACCTGTGATCAGTGGCTTCTCAGGGGGTGTGGTAGATATCAGGGGCATTCTAAGGTAATGAGAAATGTCATCCTCCTGCTCATGCAGAAGGCTTTCTTCTGCTTCTTCGCCACGTGTCTTCTTTTTACCTCCAGCTCCTGCTGACACCGCATCAGTAATACTTCCAAAGTTACCTAGAAACCCAGGATTACCAGAGTTTACTAACTTGGAGTTGGTAAACATGAATGAGGTTCAAAAAAGAGAAAGATCAGTCATACCAATGCAAGATCTTCCTTCCCCTTCAGTTCACTTAACTGTTCTAACCATACCACAATTTATAAAGGTTGTGTCAGGTGTTGTTGGTCGCAATAATTTGAGGTTTCAGGATAGCGCTTCCTTACCTGTCCTATGTGACATATACCTAGTATATCACATCACTAAGTGATCCTCTGCTTGCTGGCCCCAGGATCTTTTGCTTTTGCTAAAGAAATTCAGAAACAAAACCAACTGCTGTTGACATTTCTATACCCAGGAGTCCTGATATGGGATTGATTTACACAGAAAATGTACATCTTCTTCACAACATATGGATGAGCATTTCAAAGTCTGTTCTCAGAACTGATAAAACTCATGTTCAGACAAGTACATTTTGCATGTTAGGGTTGCAGAGTTAGCAAAAAAAATGCTTTAAGGCCCCAGCTTCAAACCTAATGCCAGACAACTGCACTAATGACACAGTCATCTTCCCTGATACAATTTTGTCCTAAAGGGCAATTATCAGCACTGGGAAAGAGGTGCATCCATCAAACTGATAATTGCAGGTTTTAAGAGAGACAGGCAGAAAACATTCCCTGCAGGAGGAGAATGTGCTGAATCACCCCATATGACATCCTTATCTGGAATTTTGGTTCAGCCTTTCATGTAAATAATGACCACTTGCCAAATCTGGGTCCAAATTTCAACTACACAGGTAACTAAATAGATGCTCAGGTACAGAATTCAGAGCCAGATTCATCTTTAGTGTTACAAGAATCTGACAAGAATCACTATAATTTCTTGCCCAAATATACAAATGGGTTTCTTGTCATTCTCAGCTCTGCATTCTGCTAAGTTACAGCAGGAATCAGTATGATTCATTGATTTCCTGGTTTTTCACAGACATCTTTCCCTGTACGCAGTAATGGACCCAAGCATAAAGACTGGAAGAGATAGGGTGCTACTGTGCACCTGGACTCTTGGTGTGTCTAGTACAGAGATAAGCAAACCCCTGCAAGGGAAATGAGACCAATTCAAGCTTCTCTCTTAAGAGATATTTTTTCTACTTTGAAAATATGTACTCAGTGTTTGTGAAAATGTCTTCATTTTCTCTTTAGTTTGCTCCCAGGAACAATTTAGCTCCACCATGAAGAGTTCATGGAGTACAGTCCTGCTTTACACCAGGAGAGGACAGGACTTACCAGGAAGATCTTAGGACAAGCTGGTGCATGCATTTTGAGTCTGGGCTGTACATCACCCCCTGCCACACTCACAGACCCACATGTATCTCAGTGGGGCTGGCCAAGACAATGCACGTGGATCCTCCCCACAAAGAGCTCCCTCACAGCCAGGGACTAACTGCAATGGACACCACAGAATTAACTTTGCCCTGAAGTAAATTATCTGAGCTTGGTCTCCCAAGTGATTAAGAGGCTAAAGACTGGCTAAGTTGCTGTATCTAGTGGGTGAGAGGATTTGTATTAATACAGGGCATTCTAGGAGTAAAGACAGCTGGGCATCAGTGTGCCCAGCTTGACTGCTATCCAGATGAATTATCATCAGGGTTTAACTAAAATGTAAGCTCTCCTCTGCAGCTGATTCCTGAGCCCTGAGACACACCTGTCACTAGCACCTATCATCCTATTTCTCCTGAATTTCCCTCTCTGCTTTGGATAAGAGCTTAACACACTTACCAACAGAAATCTCAAAGGTTATTGGCTTGTCCCCAAACTTTCTATCAATCATTGTGGCTTCAAAAAATGTACCAAAGAGGAGGAATTCCTCATGTTTCTCTTCATATATCTATTGGAGAAGAAGGAGAAAAATGTTGACTTTTTTTACCTTCTACTCTTTTTGACAGCATAAAGGAGTCTTTATAAGTCTTTAGAAGTTATTCTACTCTCATATATCTATAGGTCTGAGGTGGTCAGTGAGACACATTTTGTAGGAAGAAGTAATAATAGCTGTTCTCAGAAACTGATATGTTTGTGTGACCTTGGTTTTGTCAATATTGTCCAGTAATAACATAACTGGTTACGTAAAAGTCATTACCCTTCACTTCATACTCTGCCTCACCAGTAGTCTCTATTTACAAGATTCCAGCATGTTCACATTCTCTTACACCATCATTCAGACTATATATCTATGGTAGTTCAAGAGCAGTCTAAGGGCACTCTTTTAGTACATCAGCAAAATATCCCCATCCCAATACAAGTCATTTACCAGTGAGTGTGGCCACAGTCTTCCTTTGCATTGCAAGAGCAAGTGCTGCCATTGTAATGCAGCCACGCAGGGGAGTGCTCACATAGTTCTGCTTTCCCCAGGATGGCCTTATCCTACTGCCCATGTTTTTGTACTATCAAGACTTTGACCTTGTTCAAAGTCAAGACTTTGACATTCAGCTCTCAGTGACACAAAGATTTCTGGTGTCCACATTAAATGGCAGCCTTATGCAAAAGCCTACTGAAACAAAGTGGTCCTTCACAGTGTTTTTATCCTGCTGTGTTTTAAACCACAGGCCCAAAGGTGGGATCTCAGTGTGAAGAAGTGCAGTTCTCCACTCTTTGCCTTCCCTGGCATCACATCACAGAAACCAATAACCCAGTAACCTTGTTTTCAGCTTTTGACAGAATTTGGAAACACAGGAACCAAAGGGTCTCAACACAGCAACACACTCTGAGAAGTGTAATGGCCTTGTGGCGTTCTAAGGCTCTGATAAGTTCTGTTTACACCTATTGGAGACCCAGCATCTGCTTGTCCCTGGCACAGACTCTCACTCAAGGAGGGACAGCTAACACTACTGAGGCTCTCAGGTCATTAACAAAATAAGCTATTAGCCCCCAAGCCAAGACTAAGCTCAAAGGAGAGATACTTTATGATTTGAGTTCTCCACAAATTTACACCCTGACTGCCATGATCTTTCCCATGCAAACCCTTCTCACTTCACAGCATGGACACCTGCAAACTGAAGCCCATTAGGCAAGATCAGCACTAGCTTCTTCTGCAATGTGAGTGAGGAAATGAATAAAACATCAGCTCTACATGAATATTTGTTTCCCTGACTTTTGCAAAGCAGAAATAGTTTTTGACACAGTCCATGACCTCTTCATTTTTGAAAAACCTCTGCTATACACAGAAAAAGGGCATAGGTCTTCAGTGAAAAGATTAGCAGCATCATATGTCAAAGCCAACAGTACAGATTGCAGCTCCAACTTTAGCTTTTTATACTTTTCCCATGTGAAAACCAGAGCGTAGGGTGACTAATAAAGCTGAGGCTCAGAGACTACAACACACACATCTATCTCCCAATACAAAGAAAACAAATTTTACTCGGTTCTTGCTGTTGGAATAGGTCAATAAAGTTGTGCTATGGGGATGGATAATTTGCCTTTGTTATCTTGGAGGCTCTGTGAAACATTTTTCACATTATTTTTAATGTCACCAGTTCCTCCTTTTTCTTTCAGAGAGTTGTAATACAATTACTGTCTACTGTAGCATGAAATATTGCTAAATGTCAAAATGAAAAGAATATCACTCTATCATGTTGTTGCCTTTTACTCATTCTGTATTTGAAACTAAGACACAGCAGCCAGAAATAAATCCTTATTATTACTATTAAATGTTGTTGGTATTACAGCAGGGTTTGCCTCTCTACCTGCGGTATTTAGCTAGGACCTAAGACCACAGTGTCTGAGCTACTCACAATAATGGATTTCTTGCATATAAAGGAAAATTTATATGGAAATAAATGTCATCTAATGTCACCTCTATTACAGACTTCAGAGAAGAACTGAGGGACAGAGGCAAGTTACAGCTATATGATTAAATAAAGTAAGACCAGGGCACAAGTTCACAGAAATGGCTTGCAATTGCCCATGCCAGTTCTCTGGTAACACACTCCTTGACTTGCTCCAGCCAGCATTCATGCCAGAAATGCCAGGGCACAGGCTAAGGAGGAGCACTTGTCAAGGCTGGGCCTCAAGACCAATGAATAATTGCTCCTCTCCTATTTACTTAGATAAATTGAGTCAAAAGGCCAAGAATCAAATCTAATAAAGGACATAAGTATCTTAAGCAGTCAGCTGGGACTCCCACTACAAAAGCCAAAGTTTTGACTAAGGACAAAGAATCACAGAATCATTAAGTTTGGAAAAGGCGTCCAAGGTCATTAAGTCCAAGTTTTGATAAAACATGCCCATTTAAACCATACCACAAAACAACATCTACTTGGTTTTTGAACACTTTCAGGGATGGTGACTCCAACACTTCCCTGGGGAAGCTGTTCCAATGCTTAACCACTCTTTCAGTGAAGACATTTTTCCTAATATCCAACCTGAACCTCCTCAGGCGCAACTCGTGGCCATTTCCCCTTGTCCTGTCTCGAGTTGCCTGGGAGAAGAGGCCAACCCCCACCTCACCACAACCTCCTTTCAGGTAGTTGTAGTAGACATAGTGAAGTGGGAGGAAAGTTGGTTATGAGAATATTTTTTTCCTATTTATTTGGTTAAAAAAGAAAGAGCTTGCATATGCAGCAATTGCTGTTTCTCCCAGACAGTGCCGTGATGGAGCAGAGAATCAAAGCTCAAATATTGGCTCAGCTCCCTAGGCCACATGCCCTGCCACAACTGCCCAACCTTCTCAAAGCATCATAGTGTAGATCTTCCCATTATGTAATCCTGTACAACAGATGGAATTAGGCAAGTAACGTAACTTAACACCGGCTGAAATTTTCAGCCTCTATTCTAAAGAGATTATCAATCTAACACCATGTTGGCAATGCAAGATTAAAGAAGAAAAGTTAAACAGGCTAGACTGTATCTATCTCTCTGCATCTGCACAAATTCTATGTCAATGATTCTCTACTGACTTCAATTGACAACTACAGATTTTCTTGAATGGATGAAGTCAGACTTTATAATTACCAGCTGCCTGCACTGGCTGTCAATTAGCAGATACTACTAGTTTCTAGAAGGAACATGTGGATGCAGCTAGGTCAGAAGGGATAATAGGACAGGAGACTAAGTTTTATGAACACAAAATCCTACTCGAGAGTTTTTTTAGTTACAAGTACACATTAATGATCCATTTGTGCTGTATTATTATGGGAAGGTCCCAAGACTGTGGAAGCATGGAGAAGCTGCAAGGAGCACAAAAAGCAGTATTGTATGGCCTGACTCCAATGGCAGTATTGTATGGCCTGACACTAGTGCCATCCTTGGAGGTTTAGGGACACATGACAACCAATCTCTTAATATCATACTGACCTCTAAAGGTACATCAAATGGCTCGACTTCCACTTCAGTTGAGTTCATCTTATCTGAAGGAGAAGCTGACTTTCGATCCTCTCCTGCTTTCTCAGTTTTGTCTTTTCCTTTGAATGCTTTGAAGTCTTTATCTTTAGATGGCAGTTTGATATCCTTGATAATACTTGAAAATTTTGACTCACGGGCTCCTCCTGAGAGTATCTCCACAGCAATCTCAAGGAAGAGACGTCCCCTGAAGGAGACACCTTCTCCAAAACCTTCATTAAGCTCCTGGTGGTCATCAATGAGGCTGTGGTTCCTGGGTGAGCCATAGAGATTGATCCAGGCAGGCCCAAAGGTAGGCAAAAACCCTGGAGATAAAGCACCTTTTATGGCTTTTCTGTTAGGTGTTAGCCTGCCCTCCTCACTGTCTGCTCCAAGAAATCTTATCTCTCGCACACCAAAAGCCAAACTTGGACCCATTTCTGTGTAGGTGGAAATCACTTCATATAGAGCACTGTTTTGCAGGGCGATTCTTAGGCACCAAGGAGCCTCTGCCAATACCAACCAACTCTGCTGGTGTGGACCTCTTTCTCAGAAGGTATTTGTACCACATGTGCTGGGGCAGGAGGCCTAATGCATCTCTTGAAAAAGAACTTGCTGCTGCAGACTAAGGGCTGGGACACAGTGGGAAAGGAATAGAAGCTTTCTCTTTCAGTCCAAACTGTCTCAAGTCCACGTCACTCAGTTCATAGGAATTTTTCTTTTATTTTCTGATTAAGGACTCAGATACACATTTGAATTGGCACGTTTACAGAGTTACTGTGCCTTTGCTGAGCTGTGAAAACTGACCATGTTCCACACGTAGGTCACACAACATAAACAAGGCTATCCATACACGTAGATTCAAACATCAGTGAAAGGACTCCAGATAGTGAGCCTCTCCTCACACAGATGAGGACAACACACTAGTCCGTGGTGCCTCCCTGGGCTGTGATAGCACCCAGCTGAGCCTTACCTAAACACTTTGCTCCTACTTGATAGATCAAAACTATAAGCCTGCTCTGCCTTTGGTTTTTAGTGATTTTCAGGTTGTGGCTTCATTGCCCAACAGAAACTCACACAAATTATAAATTTATATCAGTCATCCCTAATGGATTAGAGTGGACTATTGCCATGATCACAAAGAAGGTACCAAATTTTACAGCAGCCCTTTAATAAGAAACACAATGGCAGACCCCCCATGTAACAAGCATGATATAATATAATATAATATAATATAATATAATATAATATAATATAATATATTATAATGCAAAATTAAGTAACAGAAGGTCTCTCAGAACCAGCACTTGAGCTCTGGACATTCCTAAAATAGGATTAGTCAGTGCCAAGATCCCGTGCAAGTAGATTTCACCTTCCCCTTTACCTTTGTCACCATCTTGTTCATTTGATATTTTCTTCAAATCAATGAAGTGGGTGGCTAAGGCCACGTCATTCATGCTGCCTTCATCCCAGACCTGGATTTTGACTCTTCGACAGAGTGGAGGGAACATTTCTTTGAAGATAATCTGCTCGTGCCACACTGGATCTGCACAGTTCTTTTGCACTGTTGTCCGGCCCTGAAATGGAAGTCCAGAAAATTTAACTCCAGAGGGGTCAAATTCTGGAGAATGGCAATGAGTATAGGGCAAATTGCACTTAGCAACATCTCTCTGGTCATTATTAAAGCACAAATATCCTATCTTGAAAGTACTTTGGCTTTTCTATTAGTTTGTTCATTTTGCCCTGCATATCTAATAAAAAAACACATTATGGCTATAGAATTTTCACCTGCTCACAGCAGAGACTGGAATAAAATCTAATTCTTCAGGGCCCTTAACCACAAAATGTATCTGTAAACCCAGACTTTGGCATTTCTGCTGCAAACTGCACATCTTCAAATGGCTTTTGAAATATCTGGGTAGTGGTGATGCAGTGCAGTTTATCTCATAAAAGACTAAATTCATTACAGATGCCAGGCTGCATGTACCGATGGGATTACCTTAAATGAGGCAATTTATCTAGCATAAAATATGATTATTGTGTCTTGCATTCTGGACTTTTGCCTGTGTGCAAGAGATGTCAGTTCTGGAGCTATTCCACCTAACCTGAAGGAGATGGCAGGGCTGTATCACAGTTTGTGCAGTTGCTGGCTGTGGTAGGACTTACACTTTCACATTAGGTGGGGAGAACTGAGTCAGGAAATCCACCAACACTGCCTATAAAACCATATTTTGCACACCAGTGTGTGAACTCACATCAATGACCCATTCTTATGTCTTCTTCAGCCCTCTACTGAACCTGAAGGTACTGCAACATTTGCCTGTTTTAGCCCACCCTAGTTTAAGAAATAGTACTTTGCAATTTGGATTCATGACAAAACATGAAATCAGCACTAAGACCCTCATTCTCATGCCTGAAATATATGGAAAGGACTAACTGGAGCTGTCCCTAAGGCTTCCTTACACACAGAAAGCACTGCTGGCTTAAAATAGTTTCCAGTTTGTTTCTTTGTTTATTTACACCAATAATCAAGACAGGCTCCCTGACACAGCATTTTATGGGTGTACCCCAGGGGAACCAGGCCCCTGCACCTCCTCTGCACTCCTCTTCCACCGAAGTCAGAAGTCCCTCTAAGCAGTAATCTGTCACACCATGTTTGATGTTGAAGTTGCTGTGGGAGCAATGAAGCCAGGCAACACTGTGCCAGTCTGCTAAAATGCTTACTCTACCCACAGGAAAGCTGAGAGGGTCCTGAATTTCAGCAGAGTAATTCAGAAATCAATACACAGCCCTAAAATCCAGATTGAACCATCCTTACTGATTTCAGCCCTGCTTCCTTATTTCACTCCAGGGAGACCAGAACATAGCACTTACCTGGGTAAATCACTGTCTAGTAACTTGATGTTTTAGTAACAGTGCTACGGAATTCTCTTTCTCCTCCTGCTGCCTGCCTCTAACCCACTACTGTGAGGCTGATATTAAATCTGCTGGCATTAGTGTCTCCATCACTTTACTTCTGCATAATTTAAGAACTGAAAATTTTCTGAGGACCGAAATACGTGTTTTATTTAATTTTTGTAACTGCAAGTTGAAGGACATCAACATAATCACCTGCCTGTAGCACAGCTAATAGAAAGGAAGGCCTCCTTTTGTGATCAAGAGGATCTCAATTACCATTTGACCTGCAAACATGACCACCACATAGGGATCCACAAGGTCCTTACTGTCACCTATGAATGCTTTGGTGACATTGGCCATGATACTAGAGTTCATCTTCGGAAGTCCTTCTGCTTTGTAAATCCTCACATAAAATCTTGCCCATGGTCTTTCAGATGGAAAGCCTTTGGGGATCAAGAGATTCCTGAAAGGAAAATAGAAGCCATTTTCTTAAAATTGAAAACTCAGAAAATGAAGTGATTTTTTTTTCCGACAGCCTTGTCACCTTGAGTTAGCATGCATCTTGAGATGACACCAAAAGATGCATGAATTTGCTTCTTCATCTAACCAAAAAAAATCTGGTTACCATGAGAAAATGATATGACATTACTCAGCAAACTTGTCTATGTGTTACAAGATCAGGTTCAGTAAGATGAGGTTGTCAGGACCTTGTTCAGTAAATTCTGAATATCTTCAAGGACAGAGATTTCCCACTCTCTCTGGGTCCCTGCTACATTTGACCATCTCCATGGTAAAAAAATCTGCTCTTACCTGCATCCAAAGCCTCTCACTCTTCTACTGTATTCATCTGAAAAGAGCCTCTCTCTGCCCTGTTTATGTAGGATACTCCTTTGACTGCTCTTCTTAAGGCTCAAGAAAACAACACACACCACCTTTCCCTGTAGACCATGTGGTCCAGTCCTCCATCATCTTGGTGACTTTCCACAGACTTGGTCCAGGATGCCAGCACCAGAAACATTGCTTCAATAAAATTTAAAGTATGCTGGTAGCATATTTACTGCCTTGAATGTCTGTATTTTACAAGGAGAATGATAATGTGAGTTTATCTAAGGATATGAAAAATATCTATGCACACATATCTGAGAGTAGGGAAGGAATAGGTTTTCCTCATATTTTTTCTTCTTACTTCACTGCTTTAAGAAATCATTAATTGGTTTCAGATCAATGAACCTTCTGTCAGCGGTAATTTGAAACTTCACCACAGAACTTCATCAATTCTATCAGCTGCAGAGAAGTGACCCTAATGGGCCCTTCAATTTAGATGAGAGGATTGTAAAAACTCTCTTGTGGCACATCAGAACAGCCAGGTGCACAATGCTATCCTGCTACTAATTCCAAGTTAACAAGGAAAGGACTGAAAGGAGGGCAGAGGACTATTGAGGCACCTAGTAAGGAAGAAAGAAGTAAAAAAACCAAACCCAAACAAATTATTGCAGTACTTTTCAATCTGCTCTTCAGTATCAGCTGTTTTCTGTGTTGCTTGTATTGCATCACCTTTCCCAGTCACACTGATGTCACACTTCAGGTATCCCTTGGCTCCTGTCCTAATGTCAGCAGGGTCTGTGAGAAGCGCCCACTTGTCACAAAATTGATGACCTGTAAGAAGGACAAGCTCAAACACTCAAATAGAGGATGTAAAAAATGCAGATATTTTCCTCTTCACTCCCCAAAAAGGTACATCAAATAATATTTGTGCTTTCAGAAGGATCATGCTGAAGTGCACTTGTTTACCAGACACTTCTAGAGGGTCCAAAATGTTGTGTAATCAAAAAGGCAAATAAAACATTGAACCAGAACTTGTCAGAAACAAGCTCACTTTCATCAATGTTTACTGAGCTCAGTGACTAAAGACCAGTGGAAGGCAGCGTGAGACTTAAGCAGCTGAACTAAGGCTGAGGCTTTATGAGGAAAGGCCATCTCTGATGAGAACTGTCTGAAGATCTCAGAACTCTGTGGCAGCAAAACCCTTGCTGGATGCTGTGACTGCTCTAACACCGGCAGACAGCTGAGAAGGGGAGGAAGGAGAGTGGACAGCCATCAGAGGAAGAAGAAGTACCCAGAAGCAGGTTCGGCTCCATTTTTCAAGGGGGAAAAATGCATAAGACAATTCACTCACAACATCCTTTGCTACAGCCCTGCTTCAACAACCCCATCAAGAAAGGACATCACCTTGGGTGGGTAAAGGAGTGGGAAGGAGAGATCACAGTGTACCGGGGATAGAGCTCAAGATCAACCCTCAGACACCACCGTCCTGTTAAAGTGTGAGCAGATGTGGGTCAGAATTCTGATACTAGCACAGTCTGAGCACAGACATAGACTGCTCACTTCAGATAGGCCATTTCTCTCTGCTGACTCTTGCAGGAATCCTGAAGAGAGGGTGGCCTGAATGACTTTCCACTTTTGCCATAACTGTGTGACATCTACAGCAACTGGCCTAAATATGCTCTTTCCCAAAGACCAAGAAGAGACCAGGTCCTTAAGTAATTATGGGAGAGAGAAAGGTACATGCTTTGTGGATGGTTGTATAAAAAAACCAAAAAAGAGGCAAGTGATCTTTTCTTATCTTCACATTTCAGAAAGCACTGGACAGCTCTGAAGATGACAGATCAAGTGGGCCCATGGTCACATCTTTGTCATCTTCTCTCTCCTGTTATGGTCTGCCACTCCTCTAGTCTTGTGTGTTCCTCACCATTCCTTCCACTCTCCATCCTGCTTTCCCTCCTTCCATTCCTTGTACCCCAACAGACATGGCAGAGCTTTGAATGCTCTGTAACAAATGAGTACAGTTGAGTTTTGGAGAACATTCAGCCACCCACTCTGACCACTTAAAGAAATGCCATCCTTGGTAAGTGCTTCGCACCAATGGGCAGGTTGACAAGGTGTTTTCAGTATTGAAGTTTTTTCCAACGTCTTGGCTGGTACTCTGCTATCCAAATAGGAAAACAACTTTTCCAAAAGCATTAGGTTCATCCCTTAGCATAAATCCACAAACATCAAAGCACAAATCCCTCTTCTTTCCTTCGCTGCCTCACATATCATTTAACAGACAAAAAGGGCAGGAAATGCACCACCTACCTGGCTGAATGTACACTGTCCCCAGATCTACTTTAAAGGAGCCTATCAGCACACTCCCAATCAGTTTATTGTGCATAACCTGTTAGAAAAAGGCTGGTTAAAGAATGTCACTATCTCTCTTCACAGACAGCATAAGAAAGAGCATCCAAACAAAGATCACATTTGGTTCAGAGGTGATAAGCAGCAACATCCAGCACCACCCAAAACTGAGGGCACACAGCCACAGTAGATACAGCAAGCACTTGAAATATATTCTTTACCCAACATTGTGCCAACTTAGAAAACAATATATTTGCATGATTGGAATCACACACGTTCTTCCCAGGTTCCTGGGTTATATAGAGCAGGAATTAGATGGATGCAGGAATTAGAGCAGATGCAGTTATACTACTTATCCTGGCAGCTTTAAATAAATCATAATGAATATAATCACATGGGACATAACTGGTTTCACACTGGGCTGCAGAAATCATATCTCTTTCTGTGCAATAGTTGAATTGCCATAAGAACTGAGTACACTTGGAGGAGAAAGAATAAATGTTTCTTGGCAAAAATTTGATGTGCACATAAACCAAGAGACTAAATTCTAATCCACCCCCTACAATATTAACAAAATCAGAGCAGCGATATAGATGTAAATGAGATGGCAGGCAGACCCCAGCGAGTCTGTCTACTTATTCTTCCTGCCAAGTAATGAATTTAATTTAATTTAATTTCATTCAAATTTAATTAATAATCTTCAATTGCCATGACTCCCGGATCTATGTATTTCCGTGTCTGGTTTTCAAATACTTGCATGTGGCTCACTTTACAAACAAGGGAGAGGCTAGTAACATCTTCTAAGGGAAGATTTGCTCTAGAACGATATTTATCAAAAAATGTATCTCACCTGGTCTCAGAATAGCTTAAAAGTTTGAAACTTATTCCTTGGTTGTAGAAAAGCCTCTGAAAGAGGCCGAATTTTCTGGAACACCTTGACCAAATTGCAAAGAGAAACTAAACTCATTCAAGTCCACAAAAGCTAAATCTAAATATTGGACGTAAACAACCAAGACTCCAACCTTCCCTCTCTTTGGGCCTAAACATTCTAGACAGGGATACTTCTAGACAGGAATACTTCTGAGATTTTGCATTGGATTTGTCATGTGACTTTATTTTGTACACTTTTGAAGAGCAGGAGACATAAATTTCAAAGGAAAGATTACTGATGCCTTCATCAATATTCTCCAGAAAATTCAGGAAGTTTCTAGTTGCAATATAATGTCATTCCCTGATAAGGGCCTGGGGACACCGTGCCCCTGTGACTCAGGGAACACACTCAGTTGTGTTTGGTAATTCCTTGCTTCAACATGGAAACAGTTTCTAGGGCTGAAAAATCAAGACTGGACAAAGGAGCAGTTTTATTTTACTCTACTAATAAAGTTTTAAAATTAAGCAACCTTCATGTGGGAGAGGAACCAGTGTGAAGCCAAAGTTTCGTGCACTGGTACTGCTTTTCCTCAATCCCTGGTGCTGTCACATCCCATCATGTCACTGGAGGTTGGAGCACCTATCATGTTGAACTAAGGCACACAGGCGAAGAAGCCACGGAAACTGTTGGGTTGCATCCTGAAGCCAGGCAATATTACAGCTTTGGAGAAAGAACACAGAAATGCCCAAATCAACCGATCCAACTAGGACAGATTAAGGGGAGAAGAATGCTGTAGTCTTTCTGTACGGGGAAAAAAAGCGAGCTTCCTCAAGACTCAGAAACAAGAGGAGGGTATGTGGTGAGTCCAAGGTGGTGCTGTCTTGTTGCTCTTGCTCATTTCCTCTCCATGACAGCATGTTCAGAGAGTATTAAATGTTAAATGTGTAAAAACTCACTTCTCTGTCCTTGAGGTTTGCTTTGTGAAATGTCATGCCCTTGGGTAAATGCCCCTGTTCCACTGGAATGATGTGGGCTTCCACTTCCTGCCATACACATTGCTTTCAGCTGCTTCTATCAATTGCTCTGCAGCATTCCTGGTCCTTTTTTTCCCAAGTGTGTTTTTTTCTAATGTAACAAAGCAAGTGAGCAAGAAGTTTATAGCAAACATCTCTTGGCTTCTCTGAGAGGGAACATCCACACAATATCTAATTAAAAGTTTGTGTCTTTTCACACTTGACTGAAGGATTTTTTTCAAGTATTCTGAATGAGGACAAACACACACAGTGTTAAACTGAGGTGTATTTCAGTACTGGAGATACAGGTTTAGCACAAAATGGGCACCTCTGTATTACCATGGCATTAGCACAAGTTTGCTGGAATGTACTGGAAGATAATAATGAAGACAAAATTTTATTAATTAGTAGGTACTAGGAAATTAAAAGTCACAATTTTCCCTCAAATTCAGGGTTTGAATACAGCTAGACTAACTGCTGAACTAATGGACAAGGGCGATAACCCTTTTTGTTTTCCTTGAACTTCCATATGCAGATAAATTCAGTTTTACAGATTAAGCAAATTTGGTACATGAATTATTGCTGATAATGAAGGTTGCCAATCTTTGTTTCTCCTTAGGTGAGATACATGCTAAGCAAATGCTGTGAAACTTTCCATCCCTCAGGGTTTCCTTCACTGCCAGCACACATATTTCCTCTCTTCGTTTCTATTCCCCTGATCCATGGCATTCTCCAAAATTATCTTGCAAGGTAATGAATCTCTGTTTTCAGTAGCACACATGAGCACTGCACTAGGTTAGTTCATTGTTGTTTCTGAGTTTTTTTCTAAAGTCATTTTTACCTAGAAGACCTTTAATTTCTTAGTGCTGCACCTTCATCAGCTATAAATAAAATAAGTTGTCTGAGTCTGATGAAACTGCAGATATACAGCAGGTAATGGTGGCACATTTTCCCACATCCCCAATGCACTCAGAAATCTGGCACTCTCCCCTCCTCCACTGGATAAATGGAAACTTTATCAAAATAATTTGAGATTGGAAAGACTGGCCATATCTCAGAGAAAATAACTATACATTCCCCAATAGAAGTAGCAGCAGCAGCAGCAGCGGGAAACAAGAGTTGGTGCTTCAGCACTGTGCTGATACAAACCATGTCTGAAACACCTACGGGACCACACACTGTGATATGTCATAGCAGCAAGGCAATATCTACTCCCATGCCATTGTCAGCCTGTAGTAAATTCTGTCCTCAGAGATAAGAGATCAGATCTGCAGATACCTTATGTAGTTATGAACTCCATATATTTGAGCTGTCCATGTGATATAGTAGATCTGGATTCTGACTGTCAATTTACTCTCAGCATTGAAAACCTAGTTGTCCAGCTGTCCATGTGTAAATGGACAATTTTTATTCTGTAGCTGGGAAAAGTCACTCTATTAGTAGCTCAGAAAAGCAAATAGACAGTGAACATCTCTAAGACGTGTCCTATAGCTCCTGACCACTGCTTGTTCAGTGCTCTTTCAAGTTCAACCAGCACAGACTCTTTCCTGTTGCACCTTTTTGAAAGGGATTAAGCACTTCAGAGAAAAAGAACCTTTTCTGGAACAACAATTCATGTTTATCTGCCAGAGCAACCTCTGCCAAAGTGGGTGGACTGTTGGCAAAAAATCAGTTCATGAAGAGCACAGCTTGTGATATTTCTAAATAATACAGATACAGCACTGTCCAGAATCTCATGAGATTTTTACTTCCTTAGCAGCTTTGCTAACTGTGGTGATGCGTTTCAGACAAGATAATTAACATGGCTCCATAGACCTGGCCTTCCAAACTGCACATCATTATCTAATGCCCTAAGTTCAAGGGCACGTGTGTCTTCCACCAGGACTGTTCTGAGATGTCACAGGATCGTAGAATCATTTAGATTGGAAAAGGCCTTTAAGATGGAGTCCAACCATTAATCCAACACTGCCAAGTCCACCACTAAACCATGTCCCCAAGAGCAAGCACACATCGTCTTAATACCTCCCGGGATGATGACTCCACCACTTCACTGGGCAGTCTATTCCAATGCCTGTCTACCCTTTCAGTGAAGACATTTTTCCTAATATCTAATCTAAATCTCTTCTGGTGCAATTTGAGGCCATTTCCTCTTGTCCTGTCTTGGACTTGGGAGAAGAGACCAACTCCCACTTGACTATAATCTTGTTTGAGATATTTGTAGAGAACAATAAGGTACCCCAAGAGTTTCATTGGGACTTTAGTTGCAGTGAGCAGTGAACTCTTGGAGACCTCTCCCATGCTAATGGCAACCAACCACTGACACTCCCAGACAGCCTGAGAGCCGCTGCTGAGGGTAAGGTGTCCGCATTAATTTAGGTTTTTTAAGTCAGAAACAGCTGTATCTGAGGAACTGATATAAACCAGAAGTTTCAACTCAGTCATTTGAATCAAGTGGCAGCTTGAAAATTAGAGAGATGAAGACAGTGATGACAAGAGGGAGGTAAGCTGAGTTTTCTCATTCTACCTTGCAGTTTGCCACACTAGCAATGACTGTCCCTGAAAATGCAAACTAAATCTTTCTTTAGGGTTATGTTCTTTCAAATCTCTGCCAGCTGACTCTCCTCCTTTTCTTCTCTAATCTTTCTCTTTCTTATACTTTGTGCTGACTTTATATCACTCTTGGTATCTAAAACGATTTCTTTTTAACTACATTAAGAATCATTTAGAGCTGAAGTGACACAAACAACAATGATCTTTACTTATTTTGCTCTGTTTTCTTAGATACTTACAGAGATGTTGATGATTTTGTCAAACAGCAACACCTGTGGTCCAACGAAATCAAACACAAAGTACTGTGGGAAGAGGAGACAGCAGATCAGAATCACCCTTGTGCTGCCAGTGCTGTCAGCTGCATGGCTCAGCATTTTGTATTACTGCACAGAGCACCAGTGAGACACTGGGAATGCTGGGGAGGCAGTGGCGGACACAGCAAAACCCTTTCCTTGCTCCTGACATGGGTCTGCCATGGCCCAGATCGGTTTTCTGCTCTACTCCTTGCATGGCTGCACAAGACTCACTTTGCAAATGCCCATGGGCCTCAGTCTGCATCAGAAGGTATTATCAAAAGGACAGGAGGCACAAGGAAACCCTAAAGACCTGCTGGTTTTGGGGATTGTTTTGGTCTCGTTTACCACCAACTGGAACTACCATATGTCAAGGAAAGGCTGAAACAGTGAAATAGTAGAAAAGAGAATGGGGGTGTGGGGGGCTGCAGTATAGACAAAACTCCCAAATGGATCATTTGAAAAATTGCAGCGGTAGTGGAAGTAGGGCAGAATGTGGTGGAGAGAGTGGGGAACAGGTTGGACAGACCTTGAGAAGAGAAAGAACAGATGGAGCTAAACTCAAGGGAGCTATTACTGGTGCTTGATCTCCTGGGGAGACCTCTCTGCTCAGGCATGCAAATGCTACAAACTTAATTCATCCCCTTATGAGCTACCAAATGGTAGAGTCCACCCAGAGCCATTGAAGTGTCTTCTTTAAGAGAAAACACCTACCTCATTGAAGAAAGGGGTGTTTGTGCCTTCCTTGACTGTTGTTTGCTTTTTCTCATCACCTATCTCGATGATGACCACAGGATCGATGTTCTCACCCACCAGCTGCCTGGCCTCGATGATGGTGATGGCAATCTGTGGGACACAGGGACACCATACACACTCCTGGGCTCAGGTCCAGCCTGCCTGGGGAATTCACAGGCACATAAGGGCCATCATCCCCTGCTCACCTGGTAGTTCTGGGATTTCATTTCCTCTCCATGAATTCTGGTCACCAGCTTTGCCCTGTTTAAATGACAAAAGAAGTCATTAGACATCTCTAGGCATGAGCTGGTACTCGGACACACTTTGAAAAGACTTCTCAACAATAAGCAAGTATTGTTTATAGCAGACAGCTTTGTTGTGAACTGCTAGGCTTGATTTCATCAGCAGAGATCATCTCTGTCTTTCTCATATACTTGTTAATAGGGAAAGGTTTTGCATCCACACAAACCAGTGCAGCTACCTATCATGCATGGCAATGATTTCACATGTTAATCCCGTCAAACATGACTCCACTCCTCCTGGGACTGCATTCCACCCCTCTATGAAAATACCCAACTACACCAGCTCTTTGCTATAAAGATTGCTGTTCCCTTTGGCTCATTTTCTTTAGCAGGGTTCATTAGCACAGCTGAGGCACTCTCAGGATCCATTTCAATCTCTCCCTGCAGTGGGTAACATCTGGTGATACCATTGAGCTGAGAAATATATCCCAGTCTGTCATGTGGGAGAGCAGGTGTGAAGGGATCAGTGCTGTCAGCAAATGGATTTTCTGTCAGCAGATTAGTTGTTCTACGATAATGCCCTTCTCAAGAGGGTTGGAAAAGGTATTCTGCGGGATATTAGGTAAGATACATGAAGCACCACCTTTTCCTATTTGGGCTTAAGGATCCAAAAACACTGGACAGAGCATCACTGTTCATTAGGTCTTCCTCTCCTTCTTCTTGTCTTCCAAGAGTGTCATGGAGAAAATTTGCACTTTCATCCTTATCACCTGATGAAGAAAACAAACAAGGAAATAAACCCCACATCCGATTTCTAGTAACAAAAACTCATGTGGAGCAGAATAGTGAATTTATCAGCATGAACTGAATATTTTATTTACTTGGGTGTCCCAGTTAGAGATATTGTAGTGGTCTCTATCGATCAGCATTGATTACAGCAGCAGCCCCCCTCCTGTGCAAAATCATTCACTATATCTATGTGGCTGTAGCTGCTCCCTTCATCCCATGTGCCCCCACAACAGACACATGCACACCAGTCACATCTCTCATCTGTTAGATTAACACCAGGACAAATTATTATTGGGCTTTGCACACATTACTTTGCAGCAGCAAGTCTGCCATCCATGGTTTGTTGTAACAGCTTGACACACTTCAGGCCCTTCCAAGTGACCAAAGTGCAGCCTAGCTTAGAAATAATTTCTCACCTTTCCTCTTTGCAGAGAAGATGAACTGCAAGATCAAAGACAGAAAAAGAGGTGACGAGCCTGATTCGTGGGATCTCTTGTAGAGATTTACACTCAGATGAGACAAACTGCTTCCAGAAGTGCTTATTTTCCTTCCTGACCATAAGGGGAATCTCAGCAACTAGCTCAGTGGGACACATCTACATTTGGACAAAGAAACCCTTCCCACAGTGCTCTGCTTTGTCCTCCTGCTCTGACAGAAGTCTCATTAGCATCTCTGCCCCTTGCCAAACATGTCTGTATTCCACACCTGCTTTGGCAATGGAGTC
The DNA here is from genome assembly GCA_013400975.1 of Atrichornis clamosus. Lineage (NCBI taxonomy): Eukaryota > Metazoa > Chordata > Aves > Passeriformes > Menuridae > Atrichornis > Atrichornis clamosus. The sequence goes on from WBMZ01007490.1 coordinate 140,265, forward strand.
ATGCATTTTAGGTAAAAGTTTAAAATTTGTGTGTGTGTAGTTTATGCCAGGAATTACATTTATAAGCAAGAAATGTTCAGTGACTCCGAATGTGAGTTATTTCCAGCCTAAAAGTGCAACACTATCACTTGCCCAGTACTACCCAGGGGCTTAGGTGACCTTGTGGATGACCTTGCACAAAAAGAAAGGAAACACATCCAAGTGCATTTTCTGCAAGTACTTGATGGGACTATGCTCCTACTATAAAACTAGACAAAGGGTTGTAAAAGTGCCTCCTTGTCCTTTTACAAAGGTACACTTGCTTGTAGGGTGTTTAGAAATTGGTGATGGTAGCAAAGAACCATCCATTGTACAGTACAACCCACTTGCATCGCTCTCATCAGTTCTGCATATACTTTGGCTGGCTTTCAAAAATCCCTACTCTGAGGCAAACCACCACGCAGCTACAGACAGACACAGCTTTTACTTTTGTTGCAAGGCAGCCAGGCATGAGCCAAGTCCCTCCACCAGCAACCTCAAGGGAGGCAATTGTCTCTGTACCTGTATAGGCACAGCCTGGTTTTCAGCTCTTGAGGGAAAGTCCATAGTTTTGCATCTGTAGCACCAAGTTCCCATGACTACCCTCTATATCCTACCTACTCTAGAGCACGTTGTTTGATATGCTGTTTGATTATTAGTCTGTTTTGCTCTGAGGCTAAAGCAGATAGCACTTCACCCCAGTTGGGAGGATTGTCTTGTAATTAGTAAGAAAATGGTCTTCCGTTTCCTCTGCTCCAAAAGCCCAAACCCACTGCTGTAACGACCAGAGGAGAATCTTCTTAAAGATAGTGTCCTTTAGCTTGATAATGCTTATGTCACAACATATGTATTCCTGCTTCTGCCCAAACACAAGTCAAGACACATATGGCTGGTCTACTACAGTACTGTAATTCAAGGGCTGCTCTAAACTCACAGTAGTCCAGGTGTTAAAAATTCCATGAAATTTGAGGCATGAGACTACAAAATAAAACTGCAGGAGGTGAAGACTTTGTTGCTGCTAAACTGCAGATTTTGGTGAATGGGAGAACTCTGTTGATAGAAGAGAAATGAGAGTGGTAGGATTTGCCAGGGAACGTATCTTTAGCTTGGAAACCATGGTGTACTAAGGGAAAGAAACAGGAGAATCTGTGTGTCTTATGGGTGTACCCACATCTGTATAAAACAAAACAAAGCAAAATAAAATAAAATAAAATAAATAAAACAAAATAAATAAAATAAAATAGATAACTGTTGTACATTTAAGAGGAGAAATACTACTAAGTAAAGCTGCCAGCTATACTGAGCCTGCACAACCAGCCATCAGAGCCTATGCAGGTTGTGTATTTATGGTTTCTAAAAGAAGCAGAACTTCTGAAGAAATTACACCCTTGTAATGAATTCTCTACCTCTAAAGTAGAAAAAAAAATACTTTCAAAGATGTACTGTCTCTCTATGGTAAGAGACAGGTGGCATTTTTTGTTTACGAGATAGTGCGGTATGAACTTATAGAAATTGAACATGGCCTTAATGACACAGTTGATGCAAAATAAATTAGCTCTCTGTTTATTTGAGAGCAATAAAGAGCTTACTGCTGGATTTATCAACACTAAGCCTTAAGACACAATTCAAATGAGTTCACACAAAATTAGATCTAATATAATCCCCCACCACCTGCCCTTCCCTGTTGCTATATTGATTTATGAGGCCTTACCCAATACATCTTTGTTTGCAATAGTCAACCCTTTATCGCCTTTTTTCTTCTTCTTCAGCTTCATGCCAGCAAACAGCCCCTTTCTGAAAAAGTAAAGAAAATTGATCAGTGCAAATCTTTTTTGTGTACTGGATTCTAATTTAACTCCAGGAGTTATTAAGAGGGAGTTTTGATTTCCAAGCAAGATCATTACATTCTCAATTTCCTTTTATCAACAGCAAACAAGAGAAAGCTCTGACTTTATGCTTCATCTAATTTAGTTTATTTTTTAAATTGGGCAATGTACAGGCAAATGTAATGTGACAAGAGTCAAAATTTCTGTTCAAACCAAGACAGCAAGATGCAAAGAAAGGAAATCAAAGATAAATTTCCAATCTACTGACTTCCCACACATGTAGTTCATTTCTTATGCCTGTGATGAGACCAGAGATAAAAGACAAATAATTACAGGATCCACATCAAAAGCAGTTTTCCACTGAATGAAGATAAACATAAAGTCATTTGTGTAAATTCCTTGGTGACGACACCCACGGTATCAGTGGCACATACACCACAACAGCTTTGCCCTTTATTTAGTTAGTTCTCACTTCTTTCCAGCAGCAAAGCAATAAACAAGCCTGGGCAAGGGTTTCTCCTCAAGCTGCGTTAGAGAGATGCTTCTGCCTAGCATCAACACCACCGACCACTGTGTGGGGCTTATCCTCCTTCTTCCTATACTGGACCAGGGAATTAAAACCAATCAACCCAGTTAAAGCTTGGTGAGGTCACTTTTCAGATCATGCCTGCAGAAAATGGCTCAGTAGCCTCATTACGTCTTCCTTATTCCTTGTGTTCAAAGCAATTTTAGCCATAAGTTCTTGCCAGGAGCCTCCCACAGTCATCCAGGAAAGCAATGTGTTCATGGGGTGAGATGCAGGCAGGGGCAGCACAGCTCCTGGCTGGTTGCCATCAGAGGTCAACCATGTCAGGACATTCAGCAGAGACCCTCAGTGCTGTCCTGCTTCTTGGGAAACTGATGGCAAAACCCCCATGGCCCTGAGAGCCCATTTCAACCAGGATTCTGGAGAAAGGTGGGAAAATCCCAACTGTCCTACAATTGCCTCCCTCAGAGATTAAAGTGGGCAATTTAGCACAGTTATCCTTACACTTTAGGAGAGCACTGGTTGCTTTTTGTTTATCTTCATGGTTTTCTTATATTTTAATCCTTTTTCAAAGCGTGTGTTTTCAGGGCACATTGTTCATCATTCAAGAAGGGGTTGGAGAGTAGAAATCAAATCTGAACACTGGAGCATGCAGTTCAATCTTTCCAGGTTTTTGAAGGCTTTTGGAGACTTAAACCAGTACTTAACAATGACCCTTAGAGTCTGCACACGTCTTTTCTTGCTGCCAGTCAAGGCCTGGTAAAACAGCCACAATAACACAGGAAACATACACAAAAGTTCTTCCTTAATAGTAAACTGGACTGTGCTTGAAATAGAAGGGGGCAGTAATGGATCCTTGCCTTTGAATGTCACAACCAAAATAAAAATTAAAAATGAGATAAGAAATCAATAGAACCAGACTGACCTTTGGAGACTATTTGCATTAAATAAAAGCCTGTGGATTTATAATTTTGAATTAACCAGACGAATCTGACTTATACTCAGAAATCCAAAGTCATTGCAAATGATTCACCTAGCTTTATTTGATGGTGAATATGCAAATCAAATTATTGCAGATTTTATCTCCTTGCTGAAACCAACATAGCTCAGATTTCATATTATATAGTAGTGAAATATGTGGCTCTGTTTGCAAGCAATTTATTCTGAATATTTTTCAATTTGAAATGTTAAGGAAAATATTTCAGCATATCTGAAACATTTCATTTTGAAAAGTTGAAATTGCATGGCTTTGTACTTTGAAAATATACTTCTTTACACCTTATTTTGAGAGCTGAAACAGTCACTAAATCCCCCATAAATTTGTGAGCAGTGGTGGATTTCAACCCACCTAGGACTTCACTTTTATTAGTACATTACTTTGTACTATTTTCCCAATTACTGGTTCAATTGGTTCAAGAGGAGCTCTCTGTGGTCATGATTTCATACTACAGTTCTTCCAAGAAAGTAATATGTTGCATACTTCAGAGGAAGAAACAATCTGTGTTGCTCAAGAATTTTGTGCTATTAACTCTATTGACAAACAAACCAGGCGGGGAGAGACGAACATGGAGGATTTAGTATAATGGCAGCATTTTTCAGGTTCTCAGTCAAGCATGCAGTGACAAACTTTCAGCACATTTTTTCCCCCTGTCATCCCAGGACTTGTTTGTCTGAATTGCTGTAGCAATGAAAATTTACCTGGAGAAGCACACAACCCAGCTAGCCCAAACAAGCAGGCACCTACAAGCTGAGAAAGCCTGATAGCAACCAGAGCTCAAACATCTGAAATCATCTGCAAACTCGAGGTGCATTTAGCTATGCAGGAAAAGATACTGCAGTCTGGAAAGGGAAGCTGATAATGTTTAAAAGTTGTATTCAGAGCTAGAAAATTAAGTTTATTGGCCAGGCCCAAGGGGAATGCCAGCAATGCAGGGCACAATAGCAGAAAATGCACAACTTCAGTGTGCCAAAGAATGCCAAAACCTGATCAGTACAAGTGGAAACGTAGTACCCAGATGGAAAAATGACTCAAGCAAAGCAAGAGTCAGAGGGTGATGGGAGGGAATGGGCAGTAATAAAGCCTGATGTCTTAACTGGGCTGTCTTCCATGAACCTTATGTTTACATAACACATGAAATTGTTTAAAGACAGAACTGCAGAAGGTGGCACAGGGTGATAGAAAGAGAAATAGCCAAGCTTCCAACAACTGCACCCTGCCAAGAGCAAAATCTATCTATTTAGTTAACCAGAGTTCAGTCTCAGGTTTTTAGTCTGCCAGAGGTTTGGGCACAAAAAGGCACCAGGTTGCACCTGAGCTCTCATGCACTCCTGGCCCTATGCTGTGTCCATGCAGAGCAGTGTCNCTGCACTCCTGGCCCCAGAGGTTACCTTGGCCAAGGGCAGCTGTGTCCATGCAGAGCAGTGTCCCTCAACAGCACCTCAGAGGCAGCAAGCACAGGTCCCTTGCAAGGCTCAGCCATGGGAACGAGGAGTGTGGGTTTGTTTGCCAAGAGGGCAGGGCAGCATTCACTGAACACGGGATTTGCCAGAGAGTATCTTCTCTGTAAAGGGCTAAACTAAGTAAACTAAGTCTTCAGGGAACTGAGGGTATCAATCCTTCCTAAAGAGAGGCTCCATCACTTTGATGTGTAAACTGCTTGTCAGCCAGCGTCAGTGTGTGCACTCTAATACGGTGCACATGGGTAACATCCACACTGCTTACTAAAACAAGGCAGCTTCTTAAAAGTGTTCTGTGGGTACTCTTTTTGTGATAGTCAGTTTGTTCTCTTGAAAGGAAAAAAAAAGCAATCTTTCTTCAAACTTCCACAAAGTGTTTCTTTTCACTGCAGCTTTGAAATAAATTCAATCAACTGCCGAAAACTTGAAAATTCTTCTATCCCCTCTGCCCGAGATGGTGCAAATTTTAACAAGAGAAAGTTTCAGCCTTTCATGCAGTTTCACCAGATTTGATAAAGGCCCCAAAGTTATTCATGCCCATCTGTATCCCTACGCCAGGCATAAAACTGTGTGCCATCTCTGGGTAGATGGCACAGATCTCATGAGGAAATGTCTCCCGTGTTCCCCACAGGACCTCCTGGCTCTCAGCGAGGCACAAACATGGCACTGCAAGAACCTGGCAAATCAGGAGAGACTTCGCGTGCAGAAAAAGTCATTCACCCATCATGGACCTGTCATGAGGTTGGAGGTTGTTAGTGTTGTGGTATTACTGACAAACTTCAGTGAAGATTTAACCCCCATTTGCTATCTGATGCACAAATACAGATTTTGCCCCTTCCTGGATCCCAGAAGTTAATTTAAAATACAGTAAAACAATTTTATGTCCAAAGAAAAGGCAGACAAAAGAATTCTTGCAGGCTACCAACAGGTTTCCTGTTTTAAGTGCCTTGATTAGAAGCAATTAAAAATCAGCCATCTCAGCTAATCAAGAACATTGCTTAGTTCAAAGAGGACTAAGTGTCCCAGCTCCTGTCACATGGGGATTGTAAAAAAATCTGAAGTTAGGACAACTTTCTCTCTTCTGTATATGTACAGTACAATGTGGGCTTTAGTTTATGACTGTGATTCATTGAGGTTTCCCTGATATAAATAGAAAATAAGAGTAGGACATCAACCATAACACAGTATTTGACTATACTCAGACCATGTAGAATGTGCACCAGAATTCTGAAAATACGAGGGTTCATTTCCTGTTATCAGTGCCACAAGTCCAGTGGGTCTCTGAATTAATTTTCATACTTTGAAAAAAAGACTCACAAATTCCATTCTCCTCTCATCAACGTTCATCCATGGCAGCTTCCAGCTTTCAAAAAATTGCTTTCATGCCCTTTCTTTTTCATCTAAGCTGTCCCATCATCACAGAGGCTTTGTGATCACTTCTTGCACAGCATAAGGTTCTCTCAGATATCCAATTTTTGCAATTTGCAGCCTAATTTAAAGGAAAGTTGGCAAAAAAAGCACTTCAGAGTCAGCAGCATGAGAGTTCAAATGACCTTAGTAATACTGAATCTCAGAGTTTCTCCGCATTGTTTAAACTTAGTTTTTATTTCCATCAAAATCTTTTCAGCAGTCTGTGTCCTTGGAGAATGGATGTAAGAGGAGACTGGCAGCTTGCTGCTGGAATGGTCACATGCCATCCAGAGACAAAGAGGCACCCCTAGGGTGCAGGTTATCTATCTCACTCTTATTACTGTAGGATGGCAGAAAACATTTCTCCAGTGGTTATAAAGTCAGAAGAACAAACTGAGCCATCTAAATACAGGCATGTGGAGCTCGAGGAGGGACCTTCTGTCCCCTGACACAGAGTCCCCTCTCAGTGCAGCCTTCCAGCACTTGCTCAACATAACCCAGTCTTGGGCTTAACTGGCATTAAACTAAGATTCTTGTCAAGGTCTATTTTCATAGCCGTGAGCATGGGATGCCCTTCCCTAGTGCTGGTGTGTGAGCAGCACTCCTGGTGGGCAGAGAGGAATGAAAACAGGGAGTGAGATTTGGAAACACAGAGGACAGACACAGACACAAAGCCTTTTATCCAGTTTGTCTCCTGAGACCATCCAGTTCTCACATGGACAGGCCGAGTGAGCTGCCAGCGTGCTCCTGGCAGCAGAAAATCCTTATTGGAGCAGCTGCCCTGCTTTTTTCCCCCAAGTCCCTGGAAGCAGCAGTCTCAGCAAACTTTTTGGAACCATCAAAATGATTTAGTTCAGGGATGATCAAAGGTTTGTGCAGCTCAGCTCTGAGCCAGCTCCAGAGCCTCAGGATTGTAAGCCATGGGTACAGTGACTGCCTTGACTGAGGAAGTGTTAGAAACTGAAGAAAGAGTAAAAACAGCCTTCAGCCTTCCCACACATGAATGTAAAATTTGATAGGTGCGTTTGTATCTTTGGATTTTGTTATTTGCATTTTGTAAGGTGTCTTGGTAGGGGTTTTTTTCAACTCCTTAAAATTCCACTTCTTTCAACATAAGTTCATTTTCGAAAGAGATTTTCAGTAGATCAAACAACTGTACTAGGTGAATAAATATCTACACATGATTAGTTCTAATTTCCATAAAATAAACACAAGCAAAAATAACCTAATTCTCTAGGTTATAAAAATTTATCTTTTATTTTCAAATGCAAAAAAAAAAAAATCCAAAACATAAGACAACTCTTGGCTCATTTTATCACTTCTACAATATGTACTAGTCAAGGAAATTGAAAGGAAAAGTAAATTATCTCATAATTTAAACTCCTCTTTCCAAATAATAAAATATAATTACAATACAAAGATGGGGCTTCAAAATGAAAAATCTAATCAATCTAAAACAGTCACATAAGCAGAGCTGGTTAATTCAGAATCATTTTTTATTAAGATAGTATGTCATTTTTGATAACAAATTAAATCCCACAGAAGAAATTTATTGCACTACATTTAATTATCAAAGAGGGCTTTATAAAATAAATTCTGTGATCTTGGGCACAGGGAAAGCAAAAAAAAAAATCTTTATGAGTGGTTACTGATGTACTCATTCCATGCCTTCTTTTCTCAGGATTACAGAAGTTAAGGGAAGATTTTGCCTGTTTATTCATTCAATTTATTCTGTTTCCCAATGCAGCGTTGCTTCATTTAGTGTATTGTCAGATCCTTCATCCTGCTTCAGTAATGAACTTCTCTTTATCCCCAAATCCATTATTTCTGTTGAGGTTCTTTGAAAGCTTGGAACTCTTACGAGCTGCGTTAACTTGTTAACATTTTTCCTGATTTCCCCCTGGTTCCCCTGTTTTGACAGGTCCAAATATTTGCAATAGAAAAGCTTCAGCTCTTCAAGAAGGTGAATACAGAATGCTGTATGACAAGCTGCTATTTCAAAAAGAGCTGTACCACACACACGGGTATCAGTTCTGAAGCCTGGGATTTTTCACATCTGTGTGACATTGTGACATTACATGTCTTGCCTCAACTATTAATATCTCATCAATGAGAAAACAAAATTGCAAGTTGATCATGCAGCTGTCAGGATTAGTTACACACCATCTCTGTGCATTCAAGAACAGGCTCTGAATTAGCTACTATGGGGAAATTCTGCAGGTTTTGAGGGTACATCTGTGTAAAACTTCAGTTTCTTGTACTGTGGCAGTGAAAATCTCAAATCAGCCATTAGAAAGCATAAAAAATGAGATAAAAATATGACAGGGAACATCTTATGCCACTAAATTTCTGCATTTTGGCTACAGCTTGCTGCTCTGTCTGCCCCTCTCAAAGGAGCCCAAAACTCAGCAATACAGAGAAAACACTGTGAAGTGTGATCAGAGGAGGGTCCTGGCAGAGTCTATTCAGCCTGAAAAAGAGATTATAGCCTGTGTTTTTAAGGTGGTACAGTGAGGTAAAAATAATCAAGCATGCCTGAGAGGTGCTGAACTGGCAACCAAACACAAGAAGATGGTACTGGAGTCATCACTGGAGGTCTCTGAAGTCAGCAGCACAGTGTGCAGCATCAGGTAAAAAAAGTCCGCATAGTGTTGGGTATTGTCAGGATGGGTGTCAGGAAGAAGGGAAAGAGTGTCATTTTGCCTCTAAAGCACTGGTGAACCTACACAAGATCATTAGGTAGGATGACAGAATAAATCAGGTTAACATCTCACATTCTCTGTGCAGCTTTGGTCTCCACATCTCAAATAAGGTAACAGGGTTAGAGAAGGCACAGAAGAAGGGTGGGAGAAGTCAGCTTATGACAGACTGAAACAGCTGTAACTCTTCATTTGGAGAAGGGATGACTAAGAGGGAATTGGATCAAATTTTATAAATTTAAACTGGCAAATAAGGTGAAAGCAGAGCTGCTTGTTACTCAGCATAACCCACAACACTAGAACGAGGATGCACTTGATGAAACAAGACTGGAAATACTAAAAGGACTGGACAGGGATGTATCCATTAACACTCATGATAAAAATGTTCTGGATGCAGAGAAGAATGGATTGCAGAAAGTGCCCATGCTCATGTTCTCTCCCTGAATATCCCATCCTTTTGCCTCTGCTGGATAAGAGCACAGTGCCAGATGGATACGGGATCTGACCTCATAGAATATTTCTCCTGTTCTGGTCATGCCCTGATCATAAATACCAAATCTGTGTGTGGCTGGGTCACTTGGCAGCCATGCTGGATTTGAGTCAGGTGTGGTTTCATTATCATGTTTCTGCTGAAGGAACAAAGCACACAGCACAAACTTTTGCCAGAATTATACCTAATCCAGCATAAAGCCTGACAGTGAAAAAACTAATCCATTCTTGCAGCACACTTGAACAGGAAGGTGAATTCATCCCCAATTAGCACAGCCTCATGTGATCACTGTGTTCTTGAGAGGTACCTGATTTACTGTGTTGTTTAACCACACCTGAAGTGGTTTTTGGAAGTGAGCTATAAAATAAGGAGTGACAGGGAAAGATGGATAGCGAAGGAGTGTCTCAGTTTCAGTCCCCAGACCGCAAAACCACAGCAGTCAATGACATTATCAGGCAACAAGTTTAAAACAAATGAGGGTGTGAACAAATGAAGTGTTCTTCAGTGAGACACAAATCATAAGACATGTTGCAAGGAAGGACATTGAGTTAAAGAATTCAAAGATATTTCAGGCCATATTTATGGAGTTTGTGGACAGAGGGTCTGATATCCATCCAGTTTGTAAACTTTCTAAGTGTGTGAAATCACTGAGGACCTTGCTCATACCTGTTTCACAAACTGTATTTCCAATTATCCACTTTTGGCCCCTTTTGGGAGGCAGAAAATTGGGAAAAGGAGACCTTATGGTTGCTTCCTTGTGTTTCAGCATTTTAATTAAAAAATATTAATTCCCTAGATGTCTTTATATGCAAAAGAAGAAATGCCAAGTATACTGATACACACTCTGAACAACCTATAATCTGAACTTTTCTGCTACAAATGATCTAAAACTCCAAACTCTGAGAAGGTTTCAGAAACAGCAGGACCACAGCATGGGACCTCTGCAAACACTGGCCATTTACCCCAGCACACACAGCTTTGGTTCTTCCAAATCCTGTTCTACAGAAAATCAATTACTTTTTATTGACACATTTAGCATCCTTATACATCACGAGTCATGACAGCAAAGAAGCTGCATCCAGGTACAAGTTAGTGGTCATACTCAACAACTTTTCTCCTGTCAGTGCACAAGAGCTGGGCAACAGATCTACTACATACTGATATATACCTACAAAATAAAGAATACAGTTATTACATGCAGGGGGGTCATTTCTCTTGTTCCTGCACCTCTTAGAGTTCTTTCCTCCCTCTACAGGGAGCTTGAGCCATTACTTTCTGAGCTCTGAAGGACTTCCCGTGACTTTGTCCAGTTAGAAATTATTAAGACACAGCACAAGGCATTATAGACTAGATAAATACCAGAAAAAATAATCACACCTCCCAGGAGAAGTTAAAACAAGCATTAAAGGACTTGATGATTTTCTTTTTGTTCAAGAAAAAGTATTTAAATATAATTAGCTGAATTTAATTCAAACCTTGGAAGAATTTCCTGAGGGTATGAGACATACCTGTGGGCCTGAGGTGCCACAGTGGAGGGCTCCATCCTCTGTTTTTCTTTCAGTGTCTACCTTTCACATTGTGAACAGGTTCTCCAAGCTTATAGAATCATTTAGGTTGGAAAAGACCTCTGAGATCATCAAGTCCAACCACTAGCCCAGCACTGCCAAGTCCACCACTAAACCTTGCTCTTAAGTGTCACATCTACAGGACTTTTAAATACCTCCAGGGATGGTGACTCAACCACTTTCCNGGTGACTCAATTCCTGGGCAGTCTGTTCCATTGCTTGATAACCCTTTCAATGAAGAAATTTTTTGCAATATCCAATCTAAACCTCCCCTGGCCACATTCAAGGCTGTTTCCTCTTGTTCTGTTTGCATTTAAGACTGCATTTAAGTTTGCTTCTTGCTGGTAGCAAATGTGGTGCCTGGTTAGTCAATTTGGTAAACACTGGACAAGAACAAAGACTTATCTCAGTGCAAACATGAACTGCTCTTGCTCTGCAGAGAACTGCAGGAGCCAGTCAGTTGCAGGAGCCACATTTCCAAGCTAAAAGGCCACCAAGATTTTCACACTCACCAAGATACCTTGAAAAAGTTCTGATTGCAGACAGACTTAACAACCATTCTCTGGAAAAATAGGCCTATTTAAAGTATTCTTGTATTTGCACTCATTTTTTAATAAGAAAATTATTTCTTTTTCTCTATTGTCTCTCTTTTTCCACCCATAGCTTGCCTGACTTATCTCTATTGCAGCCCAATGTACAGGGCTCTGGACTGTGGTTTCACCTTCTGTTCCTCCCGCCTCCCGAGTTTAAAGGCTTAATATCTGTTATTTTTAGTTAATAAACCATCATATTAGTCACAATTCATGCCTCCAGTCTTGTACATACAGCTACTTCCTTGACTTTTCCTCTTGGACTTACTCCAGTCCTTGCTGAGAACAAATTACAGAAGCACAAGACCACTTTTATTCTGCGCTTCCCAAAGGCCATTTTCGTGTTGTCCTTAACCTTGTCTGATGGGAGCTGACCTTTACAGAGGACAGTATATTACCATGAGGCGGAATGTCTTGTTAAGGACACCTTTGGAATTAAATATTTGAGACCCAGCAGAACCCCAGCAGGAGGATTCATTATTCCCCAAACACATAATTAAGTTCCCTGCCGTGATGAAGGACCCATAGCACGTGAGGCATCAGTAGTTTTTCTGGAGTGAAAAATGCAGAGATATTAAACTACATTAGGCAGCTTAGTCCCAGTCATCAACCAAGTTTGAAATTTTCTATCCTTGTTTCTTTTTGGGGAATTTAGGGAGATGGCTGCCTCTGCACATCAGGCTTTTTAGCTCTTCCTCTGGTCAAGAGATTCCAGCCGCCCAGAAGCTGCCCTGCCCTTCACCAGCATTTATCACACTCTTCTTTGACTTGAGAGATTGAGCAAAGCTCTGCTAAGAGGAGAAATGGTAATTAAATCAGATATCTCACACAATCCTCTATCTTTAAAAAGCATGTGCAAAATTCCCTTTTCTCCACTGGAGCAGAAAATGAATGTTTTTTAATTCATCCTCCTGAATTTTGCAATTAGCCCCAAGTTCTTGTGCTGGGTTTTACTGGTGATACTCTTCTTCTTTTCTTAATTTTTCTCATCTTACTTCTCTTTCCTTCTTTTGGGTGGTGATGTGGGTATGCCCCAGGCAGTTACTGTTGGTAGAGCTGTCTAATTCCCTTAAAAGGCTTAATACCTTTCTCATTAGAAACCATGAGCTGCACCAGGGAAGGGAATTGCAACATGGATAATAGCACATAATAGCACACCTAGTCCAGGCAGACTGGGCTGACAGCAGAACAGTGTGGTCCCCTGGGACACGTCACACAGATCTGCCATTCCAAAGTACTTTCATCCAAGTGAGGTTTTAAAGCACCCTGTTCTGAGATGAAATCCTAGCACCGGGAGCAGTCAGTGAGCCCTCTCGTTGGAGGGGTTGCTCACAGTCTGGTAACATTTAAAAAAATGTTTTAAAAATCTCTTTTGCAGGGCTGAATTGAGAAATGATTCATGACATGTACACAATGGTTTCACTACCCTGCCCTAGGAATTGCAACCAAGTAAGCAGAACTGGCAGCTCTGCAGGACAAAGCTGTCAGGGAGGGACAGTCCAGGGCTCCAACATATCCACCAGTGGCTGATCAGTTTTGCTCACCAACATCCTGTCAGACAACCAAACTCTGCTTGCCTCTCCAGAGAGCTTCTCTGCCAGGCTGCAAGCCCCCTACACCATCCAGGTCTCAAACAGCTTGTTTTCTAACTGGGCAAACCTTCCCATAAGACCCGAAACAATCCATAAGCATCCCCTTTGCTCAGGTGGGAATGGTGGCTCTACATTGAGGACTCAATTAGTACTTGAATGGCAAAAACTGAGGTGATCTTTCAGTAGCCGCCCTGACCTAATTGAGACTCATCTTTCTTCATTTCTTTCTTTTTTTCTTTCTTTTTCTTTCTTTCTCTCCCTTTCTCATTCTCTTTCTTTTGTTTGCTTTCACTCTTTCTTTTCTCTTTGTCTCCTTCTCTCTTTCTCTTTTTTCTCTTCTTTTCTTAGTTTTCTTTTCTTTTTAATTTTGAGATGGTAACAAACCCAAGTCTTGATTAAGAAAAGTAGACAGTTTGTTGGGAAGAAGAAGAAAGTAGAGAGTACATATGACTTCACTGCTTCATTTTCTACAGGAAATGTTTTCAGACTTAGAAAATTTAACAGTTAAGATTCAATGTGTAAAGAGGTGTAAATCAGCCTTCAGGCCATATGGGATGCCTGCCTTGAGCTGCCAACAGGGCTTTTTTAAGTGGATGTAGACATGCACACTCTCCTCAGTCCTTGTGCCTGCAGACTGGCAATGCTGGCATGAAATCTCACTGACTGTTTTATAAATAAGTGCTGTAACAGCAAGGAAAGGCTGTGAGGGTGGTATGTCCTGTTCTTGTTGCTGTGAAGGACCATGTTCCAGGTGCAACTTCTGCTCATTTCCTGAAGTTTATGTTTTCAGAGATGCTGTGCAACAAGCAGGGCAGAAGCAGATTCCATGTGTGTGTCTATACACACACTGAAATCAAATCAAAACTGGTGCAGTGGAGAGTCTTCTTCCAGGAATTACCTTTTTCATTTATTACTACTCACTAGAAAAGTCATGATTGCCATATAGAAGCTAGGGACTGAATTACTGAAATCAGACTGTGTGATGTTTTCTCTCTATATGACCACTGCACTGATAATTCTGCTCCCCTCACTCTTTGCTAGTGAAACTAAAAGCTCTTCAGGGCAGAGACTGTCTGTGAAGATACCCTGACCCAAACAGAGTGGGGTCCTGGCCTTTACCTGCCACTGTATCAAGGACAGTGAAAAATGTCACCATAATAATCCTGGCTATTGCTGTGGCACACAGAAAAAGCTGGATGAGAAGCACAGTCCCCAGGGTTGGGAGAACAGGCTTCAGGGTGGTGGTAGCCAAATGTGAAACTTTCTTCAGCAGGTGATTAACAGCATCTTATTAAAATCAGTGTGAGATAAAGGAGACTGGCTCCAGCTGTGGTGTTAACGCAGGAAAGCAGCAGCAAAGAGCCCCACAGGTACCGTGCCCTCACCAGTTGTTCATCACAGAAAACATCACAAATCACTGCCTGAGGGGGGACATTTTCACGAGCCTTGCCTCTTTCCTCCCCTCACATAGTAAATCCACCCCCAGTAGTATTCGTTAAACTCATTTTTTCCCACCATGCTCAAAGATCAGCTTTGCATCTCCCACCGTCCCCCAGCAGGAACACCCCTGCATGAGCTGCGAGCCTCAACCCCCCAGGCACGGCGCCACAGCCTCCGTGGCTGCTGTGCCAGGCAGCACAGGGCAGCAGTGCCTCTGCCCCATGGATTGCTCTGCGCCGCAGCAACAGGACAGAAAGTGCTGGCATGTTCATTTTATGAACCTGAGACTGAACAGAAACTCCCCTGTATTTGCAGAGTGGGTGTTTCTCTGAGCTGCCTGATAAATCAAGGTGGGGGCTGTGCCCAGCACCAGGTTATAAGATACTTAGGCGTGTCAAGAAATAAAAAGCTTACATAAGGGGAGGTTTTCAATAGACAGACAATACGTTAAAATAGTGACTCAGCCCCTCTCCTGATATAAAGAAGTAGAGCAGACCTGGGCTAAACCCAGCCTCCAGTGGAAGGCAAGGGGTAAGAAGAAAGTCAAGATACAGAGCCTATTTCCAGCCTCATTCCTGCCATATCAATAAAGTTGAGGAGCTTTGAGTGGTCTCTTCAGTTAATGGATTTAAAATATTTACCTGTCCTGAGGGAAAAGCATCAGGAGACTTCAGCGGTTGGAAAGGTGCTTTGATCAAAACCACAGTGTTTATAGAGATGGGCTGGTGCAAGTAAAGACAAAATAGTTCCTCACAACTACCCCAGGCACTTAGTGATCCACATGTTTAATGTTCTGTTTCTTTAATGGGTGCAGAATATTGTTCTCAATCACCTTTGAAACCCTGAGGGACCTTCTACCTTTTGCTCCACTGAGATAGGTGGTAGATCTCTGCATTCAGGGACAGGCTGGATGGGACTCTGAGCAACCAGATCTAGTGGAAGATGTCCCTTCCAACCCAAGCCATTTTATGATTCCAAATGGTCCAAACATGGGCATGTTGCTACCAAATGCAAGCAAATATAAACAGGCATTAATTCTTTTTGTGGCAAGTCAGAGAACATGATGCATAAATAATCTGCTGACAGGGAGTACTCAAAGCATTGGAACAACTTTTGTTGGAGAAAGTGATACTTGGTCAGAAAACTGAGAAGCTTAAAGAGGCCAGTTAGCAGATATAAATTGGTGTGTTTTCTCAGGGGCCCTATGAATGGGAGTACTCTAATTTTTAAGGGAAGAATACATGTGTTAAAAACTATGGAGAAGCATCTAGCTAATGATCCAGCTGAAAATAACTAAAGAGGTTTGATAGAGCAATGTATAAAGAGCAGAATTTGGCTTTTGTAATTGATGCTGCAAAACTGATCAAGGGCAAAGAGAAGTGCAAATATGGAAGTGGCTATATAGGACCATAGCAAGAGCATTTTCCAATGCTTCCTACAGCTTTAGAGAGCATGTGGCAAAGTGGTTACACAGGGATGGAGAGTCAGAACCTACTGACCTCTGCAAGACCTGCCTGGTGTGGGGCAGTGCTGTTGGGTTACCCTCAGTGAGTATATTTCTTCCTGAATATTGAACAGATGGATGCTTTGATGTAAAGGAAAATATTTCAAATTTGAAAAATGTAATAAGTGCTTTGTGGAAGTGAAGTATTATATTCAGTGCTCCACCCAGGGAGACCTCAGTGTTGTGATACCGCCCCTAACTCAATCATTTAGCACTTGCTTTACTAACAACTTTTATTTCAGGGAGATAAAGACATAATGAAGTGCAGAGGGGGTGGTACTTGGGAGCCCTGACTTGTAATCCCAACTTTGCTCAAGGCAGGTGAGCAGCTGCTGGCAGGTCTCTGTGCCCCTGCTTCCCCCTCCACCTCCCTGCCTGTACAGGAGGTGTTGCAACGTGGCTCAGGCAGCACAAAGTGACTCAGACCCCTGCTAACGCCTTTGGTTCTACTTCCGCAGTGTCATAAAAACTACTGTATCTGCAGAAGTTATGAAGCATCAGTGAGAGACTTGGGGCTGTGTTCATCTGCAAAAGAAACCTGCTCAGCCTCCAAGGCAGAGAGCAGCCTCACCGCCAGGTCAGGCAGGAGGGGTCTGTGATCTGTCTACAGTCAGTGATGATGCCTGACTTAGTGTCCTGAGTGTTAAAACAAGCCTGGGTCTCCATCCTGGGAGGTTGTTCTTGACCAAGCTTTGTTCTGTGAAGCCAGGCAGGTGAGCATCCCTTGTCGAGCCGTTTCTCACAGGTAGTGGCTCAACCTTTCAGAGTGCCAGGTCTCAGCACTCAGCCCATGTTTTGCAGCTCAGCTGTGCAGTCTACCTCTCCCCAAGGGGCTTGTTATTTTACAGTACTCACAATATACTTAGTCTTTGACTTTCTGAAGACCACTGGCAAGATTTGTCAGCAAATTACTGCGAAGCTAGAAAAAGAGAGGTTTCATAAATCCCATTTGGTGCACAATACCATGTATGGTTTGGACGTGGTTGTCAATCCCAAGTCAGAGGTTAGTCTCTTCTCAAGGTACAGATTAAGTCATGAGGGTTTAATTCCTCTCCCTCCCTTGCATTACTGGTTATCAAAGGCTGTCTGAGCTTTTCATGGATATGAAACACACCTAGGGCTGCCCTGTTTTGTACCAAAGCCTGTCAAGTGCCAAAGGCAGTGCCGTGAGATCTCACATGTTCTGATGGGGAAACAAGGCTCTGCCTTCTGCTCAGTACAGCTATCAGGAGTCATGACCCAAAAATATAGTCCACCACTACAACCTCCAAACTGCTGGCTGGCTCATCACCCTCCAGTGGTGACATAAAATATACAGTGAATGTCAATTAAGCAGTGACATTTGCAAAGATGCTTCTGTTTTATCAGTAGATTGTTTGCACTGGAATGCAACCATTGACTGTTCGTCAGGGAAGAATTAATCCCAAATAAATCCTTTCTGACACAGGAACAAAACCAGACTGTTTGCTGAGGGAAGTGCTCAGCGTCTGAGTTTATCACATACACAGTGAGATTCTCTACCAAGTAGACATGAAGTTTGAACACTGCTCAGGAGGACGAGCAGGTTGGTTTCCATAAACAAAGAGGTGTGAGCACAAAGCAGCTCAGAATTCACTACACCTGGCACAGAGCTGCTTTTTTATTTCAGCCTCGGAAAGGCTGTAGCTCACCTTACCAAGACAAGCACAGACGTCCAATAGCAAGGGTCCTGATGGGCAAATGTGGAGGATAAGGGATGTACATTGCCATCCCAGAGTTGTAACAAAAGCTACTGACAATTCTTAAACACATAATATAGTTCTCTATTTACAACTGCCTATGTATGAGATTAAAGTTGTGATTTTTTCATTGCACAGGGACTGACAACACTTTTTCACTTCCTATGTCCCTGTGATCCCACACCACCAACATAAGATCCCTTTCCTTTTTAAATCTATCCTTCCCTTATAAATCTGTTCTTATTGTGCCTACTGCAGTCCCAGTCCAAATGAGTGAATAGAGAGTCGTTGACCATTGCAAAAGATGCTCCTAGATGAAGAGGCAAGCAGCTTGTGATTCTGATATTTATTGAAACAGGATGAATATCCCCCTTATCTTCAAGTGCAAAGGACTAATTTATTTCTGGCTCAGTGGAGTTGTGAAATGCCAGAGTTTACCAGTCATATATTCCAGAATAACCTCCTGTTCTGCAAAACTTTCAAATTAATCTTCAGTGTGATTTTAGAGGATTATCTTCATAACAGACATATCTTTTGAAAGCCAGAAGAGCAGATGCTGCCTTCAGCATTTCTACAGATATCAAGTTGAAAGTGAGCATTTTATGAAATAGCTGCTGCAGTAATTGTGTCCAAGTTCAGATAGCAATCATTGCAGAGTGACTGGATCTTCACTACGGATAGCCTGTACCCTGCCAGGCCGAATAAACTCCTTTATTCTGCAGTCTTGAACTAGTCATGAGAAAGACAGAAAAATAATAACACCTTGAACAATTACTTGTAGAGTGTGAGGATAATTGCCTGAGCCAAATCCCAGGGAGCCTCCAAAGGCTACGAGCAGGACACAGGGCTGCTGCCACTCAGCACCAGGTGACCCTCTGGAAGTGCTGATCAGTGCCACAGTACACATGTGTTCTGATTTAACCTGGCAGGCAGCTACACACCACAGAGCCATTCACTGACTCCCCCTCAGTGGGTAGGGAGACACTAGGAAAAAAAGGGAAAACTCCTTGGTTGAGACAAAGAAGTTTAATAGGAAAAAAAAGGGAAATAATAGTAATAATAATAATAACAATAATAATGATAAGAGAGTATACAAGACAAGTGATGCACAGTGCGGTCTGCTCACCACCCACTGACTGATGCCCAGTCAGTCCCCAAGCAGCAGGTCACCACCCCGTAGTCAATTCCACCAGTTTATTGACCAGCATGATGCCATATGTTATGGAATATCCTTGGATCAGATGGGATCAGCTGTCCCAGATGTGTCCCCTCACAACTTTTTGTGCACCCCCAGACTCCTCGCTGGCAGGGCTGAAAAGTGTGTAAGCACTGCTCAGCAACAACTATAACATTAGTGTGTTACCAACATTATTCTCATTCTAAATCCAAAACACAGCATTGTACCAGCTACTAGGAGGAAAACTACCTATCCCAGCCAAAATCAGGACTATGTTTCACACTGCTGCTGCCAAACACCTTTAAACTGAACTGGAAAATGGTCTCCTCTGGCACTGCAGCGATTCAGTTTCCATTTGCTATCAGAAAATCCAAACTTGTAAAAGGAAAGTGTGTGACCAGTTCAGACTTTCTGCAAAATCACCCTTCAATTCAAAGACAGTTTTATCTTTCAAAGAAGAGGGCCTGAAAGTTCTGGACAAAGAACTTCTCTCTCAACTTTTATGACAGCCGTCAATATAACATCACTTGTCAATATTGCTCCTTCATGTTACTGTTGTTAGAAGGAAGCTGTTCAAATAAAGGTTGTATAAAATGTCTAGAACACTACTAATGTCTACAATAAACATCTATATGTCTCAATATTTGTGTCTCATCAATGTCCTTGAGAGCATCCTCCCTTCACAGGGTGCAACTCAAAGGAGTGTGCTGTTTGAGGGAATGATCCACACTCTGTCAACAGGAAGCACATTTGGTTGAACCAAACTCTTTCGGTTATCACAATATTTCTCAAGATGTTTGGAAGCAGCCAAGTTACAGCAATTGCCACAAGCCTTGTTAATATCAGAGACAGAAATGGCTGGTCAAAATTAGCTCTCTCTGCAGTCTGGCAAGGAGCCTGTCTCCACATAAAAATTGGTCCTATTGTGAATCAGGTCAGCATCAAATTTCACTCACATTTTACTAGGACTAATTAATAAAGAAGAAAAGCAAACAAACATGAAAGAAGATACAAATTGTTATATGTTATTTGAAGAAAAATTCTTGGAGGAATGACTAATATGCCCCTTTGTATATAAACAGAGAAATAATTAATCTTCTATTCATAGAATCACAGACTAGTAGACTGGTTTGGGTTGAAAGGGACCTTTGAAAATTTTTCAGCCCAACCCCCCCATGACAGGCAGGGACACCTTTCACTGGACCAGGTTGCTCCAAGCCCCATCCAACCTGGTCTTCAGCATTTCCTGGGTTGGGGTATCCACAGCTTCTCCGGACAATCTGTTCCAGAGTCTCACTGCCCCCATCAAAAAATTCTTCCTTATGTCCAATCTAAACTTACTGTCTTTCAGTTTAAAACCATTGCCCCTTGTCCTGTCACTATAGGCCCTGGTAAAAAGTCTTTCTCTGTTATTCTGTAAGTGCCCTCTGTACATTGAGAGGCTGCAATAAGGTCTCCCTTGACCCTTCTTTTCTCCAGGCTGAACCTCAACGCTCTCAACTTTTCTTCACAGGAGAGGTGTTCCAGCCCTCTGATCATTGTCGTGGCCTCCTCTGGACCTGCTCCAACAGATCCATGTCTTTCTTATGCTGAAGATCCCAGAGCTGAACCCAGTGGGGGCAGGGCACTCCAGGTGGGCTCTCACAAGAGCACAGCAGAGGGAAAAATCACCTGCTGGCCACGTTTCTTTTGATGCAGCCCAGGACACGATTGGCTTTCTGGACAGCAACTGGACATCACCATCTCATGTCCAATATTTCATCCACCAGGATCCCTAAGTCTTTCTCCTCGCGGCTGCTCTCAACCCATTAATTCCACAATACTGATATTGGGATTGCCCCAAACATGTACAGGACATTGCAAGCGGCCTTGTTGAACTGCACTCCTCAAGCCTGCCTCTCTGGATGACATTCTTTCCCTCAAGTGAATCAGCTGCACTATTTCGCTCTGTATATTTTGCAGACTTGCTGAGGGTATTCATATGACTCAAGGAGGAAAGCAATTTATCCCTGAAGTAATTTTCTGTATCTACTATTTCAAAAACCTTTAATCCCTAGCACAACTGATTTGCTTTTCCTTGTGCTGCAGTCCCTAACAGAGCTGCTGAGCTGTAGTGAACAGGACTATAGCTCCAAACCCGAAATAAAGGTCCCCACTATGTTCACCATTGCTGGGATAGAGGGAGGGAGGGTCCAGTTCCACTGCATATTAGCAGGCAGGATCCTCCTAGAAGGCCAGTGGAGACAGACAGGGTCTTCCAGAGAACATTGAGCCAGAAGGACTTATCTGGTATAATGTGAATTGTATTCAGAGAGAATATTTCCCTCAAGGATATCAAGCAGCTGGAATCCTATGTAATACTTAATCAGAATAATCACACCCAGCCTCCTATTGCCTTTCTACTTTTCAAAAACCACTTTTGTTGATTTTAAAGGTATTCCTCAGTAACACAGAATAAATATTGATATGATAATAACAAGAAATTCTTTCTTCTCTGATGAAGATTTCTGTTGTCTGCAGGATCAGCTCCACAGAACAGTAAATGGCTTGGACTCCAAAACCACATATATCTCTCAGCAGAACAAATCCATTTCAGCAGTAGAAATAGAAAAAGTTGATCTAAATCCTACCAGAGCTAATGCTAGATTAGTATGTTTTCTTAGATTGTCTCAATGCAGGAAGCAAACCATTAAAACAAAACATGGCTTTCCCTTCATACACACAAAAAAACTTATGCAGTTGTCCTAGAATTTAGGGCAAGGAAGAAATTAAAATTTGTCACTACATTAAATTTATTTGATCATTACCATTTATTTACTATTTATATAAACTAATTTATGGCAAATTCTAAGGCAAATGCTCTAAGAACTTTGGCCAAATTTTGGTCTCAGTTCCATATCCTTGAGTCTGTAGAGATGCTACAAATTCCATGAAAAAGTTCTGAGTTTGCTCTACTATAGACAAGGCAAAATTTGCTTTCTAGAACCATGTTCAGCTCTATTGCAAAAGAAGGTAACAAATGAGAAAATACACTATAAGCAGGACATCCTATTTAAATAATCTTACTGTTAACAGAAATA
Source organism: Atrichornis clamosus (assembly GCA_013400975.1). NCBI lineage: Eukaryota > Metazoa > Chordata > Aves > Passeriformes > Menuridae > Atrichornis > Atrichornis clamosus. The sequence continues at coordinate 162,357 of WBMZ01007490.1, forward strand.
CAGAAACATATAAATAAACATGGAGATATGCATATATATATATATATATATATATACACACTCCAAAGACACAAACACTCACATATTCCTCTGCTCTCTTATAGCAAAGAGCCAGTAACCTTTCGTTAAAAGGTTAAAAAAAGCACTTCACAAATAAGAGCTAATCCTCAGCTCATGAACTGGATCAATTTCAGGAAAGTAAGATTATTTCCAGCTGCTGCACCTGAGCATTAAAAGATTTAAGTGTCAAATTTTGCCCTTAGATGCATCCTATTGAAATCAAAAGACGTGCTCAGTGGGTAAACTGATACATACATGTGTCTGCCTATGAAACATAGCAATGCTGCTTCTAAGCACTTCTTCGGGACAGAATCACAAATACAGGCAGAGATAGCAGTTATCTTGGGCCAACTGATGTGGCCACAGAAACCACTCTTGTACATTCAAGCCCCACAGCTCTGGACCAAGGTGCTCCAGAGGATTTCTGTTCTCTTACTTGCCCTGCAGGCTCAGCGCACACCAAGTGTGAACCAGGGCAATCCTGAGGACACTAAGCTTCTAGAAAACAGTGGACAGGAAAAGAAAGACCTAAAGACACAAGAAAATATGCTTGCCAGAGACATTAATCTCCTCCCATTTGCAGTTCAGTAGAATTCATGATCTTCCCTTGAAGACTTTCAAAGCAGAAAAATAATAACACAAAACTTGCTGACTGAAATGAAACCCTCATGCAAGCAACTTGATGTTAAAATTCTAAGTATTCCTAAACCTCATATTTTATCACTGCCAAAAAAACATCCAAAAATAGAAGAGACATTACCTGGGCTTTTTTCCCTCCATCTCCTATACCTTCCTGTTGTCTGGTGTCAAGCTGGCCTTCAGTCACTCATCCCACGCATGCCAAACTCACCAGTCTTCTTCCTTTGGCTGCCACAGGGATTCTGCCTGTGTTTATGATTAACCCACGAGAGATCCGCCACAGGAGGGTGAGGCTGTTTAAACACTTAATTATATTCATGGCAGTTATTGTAGATAAGGTTTCCCAAAGCACTGAAGTGTACAAGTGCAGTTAGCTGCTTACTGAAGCCTAGCAAAAGTCTGTGAGTTTGGCTCATGGTGCTCCTTTACAGAGACATCTTTTTCCTCCTCCTACCATGCTGTTGCAGTCAGGTGGAACCAGCTTATGGCTCAGCCAGTATTTTGGCTCATAAAACAGCTCCAGAGACATAATAGCCTGATGTTCTGGGGTGCAAATGTGCCAAAATGGGGTACACTGGGGTATTATGGGGTATATATCCTTTTACAGGGGTTCACGTGGTTCAGGTGTCTGCTGCACTAATACAATTTCTGCTCCTTCTCCACATGCATAGAACCTCTCTCCAGACTTACCAGTCCAGACTTTTCTCCCCAGTGTACCAATATCCCAACAAAAACAACTGGAGTTTGGCCAAGAAATCAGAGACCAGTAGAGTGGAACCAAGAAAAATCTTGTTTAGTTTAGTTCCTCCCAAAATTCAGAGTTATGGCTTCCTGTATGCCCTGGATATACAAAAAAATGTTCTCCATGATGAGGACAGTCCAGTATTAGAACAACCTGCTCAGAGTGTTTGTGTGATCTCTGTCCTGGCAGTTTTTCAAAATCCAGTTGGACCAAGCCCGGAGCAACCCGGTCTGCACTCATGGCTCACCCTCCTCTGAGTAGGAGGTTGAACTAGAGACCACCCAAGGGCCCTTGCAAGCTCAGTTCTCCTGCAATCCTGTCCTATGATCCTGTATTCTGATACTGTAAATGGTGTGTGCAGGCATATCAGGAATTACAGCATGGGTTGAGGATGAAATCTGCTCCCCGTAGAGATGTTGGTGTTCCTGTGACCACACAAGTCACACATCCTCTCTGAAATACAGCTTATGCAGCTGCTATATGGGAAACATTCTATGTTCTTATTTCCCTGGGCCATTTGCAGGCACAGTATAACATTTTAAAATTGTTCATATGGCAAATGATGTTCTACAGTCTCACAGCAATACAACCAATGCAATATTTCCATTAGTCCTTGAAGTAATACAAATGTAAACTTCAGGACAAAGCACAGGCATAGTTTAGGCAATGGCTTGCTTAACCTAATTAACTAACTGAAGATCAACCTGCTGACCAAATACAGAGGGTGTTAACTAGCTGATCATTTCATCTCTCATATAAAAAACACATACATGCTACACTCTGCTCCATGGTTCTGCAAAAGTAAACCTGCTTCACATATTAATACATTCATGAAATGAATAAAGAATTAGGAAACTGCTGTAATAAATAAAATTAGCACAAAAAGAGGGGATCTGGCTCACTGAGCAGCCTATGCAGTCATTTAGCTGCTCAGTGCAGTAGCTTGGCAAATCATGTCCAAGTGTTGCCAAAGAGTGATGTTGAAGAGCAAATGAGGAAGAAAAGAGAAGCCTGACTGCTTGGCAATAGGAATGTCTTAGAAGGATAATTCAAGTCTTTTCAAACACAAACTACTCCCTGTCTTAGTTAAAAACAGATTATGACAGATGGAAAGAATAAAGGGCATCAACATTTGTTAGTATTTTCTTAATTGATTTTTTAGGGCTTATGGCTGTTTTAGCACTTGGCTACTGACACAGATGCTCTAGGTGCTAAGGAAAACTCACAGGGAAATGTTCATGCCACATAGTTTAGACATTTATCATTGATGGGTTTTCACGTGGTAATCTGAGTCAATTCAACAGCTCTGTGTTGCTCAGAAGGGATGGGGGCACCACTCCCATTTACCAGGCCCTCTCCTGCTCTCAGCCATCTTTCTGATGCATATGTTGTGCCAATTATAGCAACATTCCTCTGAGACAAGTTAACCACCAGAATGGGTGGACAATTTGGAACTGTCTCCCAGGAGGAGAGTCTGGAGCCAGGAGAAAAGGAGGGAGAGCCATCACACAGCTGGGAATAAGAGGAAGGACAGCAGGGAAGATAAAGCCATTGGGGTGGCTCAGATGCTGATGAAACAAAATCTTAAGTACTTGTCCTCAACTCACAGGTTCCCTTGTGTGGCCTGTGAAGGTGCCAGGTGAGTGGTTTCTTCATTCCTTCACCCAAATATATGTTTATCCTGACAAAGTACTTCTAGCAGCTTTCTGAGGAAGGCTCTAGATCTGTCTAGGGGAATGCTCATCAGGACAGCAACTGGAGACAGGAGAGGGCCCAGACTCTGAAATAAGGATGCCAAGGGAGCAGTTCAGCTCAACCGGGGCATCCAGTGCTGTCTGCAGTGCTTCAGGACATCCTGCTTGGTCTCCCTTCCTTGCTCCAGAAATCTGTGGGTGTCCTATGGATCCTGTGTTATACTTACCAAGCCTTGTGGGTGGCTGATCCCCATGGCATCTCTAATGGCACAAGATGCTCGTGTTCATATAGTTCCAATTTGGCTTGTGATACAGCACCTTAGGGGGACTGAGTGTGACCCACTAGATTTTGGTAGGTAATGTTGCAGAGCTCACTTTTGAAAACTGATTAAAAGATGGAAACTCAGTTTTTTTGAAAGTCATTCCAAGGCACTCTGGGGTGATCCTCAATCAGTCCAGCTCCTACATGCAAGAGAGTTTGTCTTTCACAGTGCAGAACTCTTTCACTTCATAATTATTTCAGGCATTTTTCTGGAGCACAGTTATTTTGGTGGATATTATAGCTTCCCCTGATCATTACTTTACAGAACTGATGTGGTTTCCTTCACCCTTAGGATACTGACCTATCTTAAGGTGGGAGAATCATCTCTCATGGTGACAGACATCCATCAGGTATCAGCGGTCCTTGATTCAGCACTCCAGGGTGCTTTCTAATGTACCTGTCCAGAGAATGCCAACAGAGCTGTGCCTCACTGCTCTGCATGAACTGGAAAGAGCCTTTATGAAATTAAGTTACATTAATCTCACCCTAGGTACTTTTATTTCTCTAATTCTCTGAAAGACATCAGTCTCTGGTCTCTCTGAGAGACCGCTGATGGCTCTACTGCACAGGGGGCACAGGGGAGTTACTCTGAATTAATATTTAAAGTAGACAAATTCAACTGCATTCATCTCTGTGTAGAGACAGGTGCTTAGAACTACTATGACAGTAATTTAATTTGGTGTCCTTATGTTTGGAAATGAAATAAATGAAAGCGAAATGAGGGACACTTCAGTGCCCTGGAGGAGGTCACCCAGGAGTTCAGCGAGGTCTGTCTGACCTGCTCAAACACCATGGGGGAAGAGAAGGCTGCAAAACATAACTGTGAGCTGAAAAGCAGTGACTGTAGCGAAGGTCTGTTGTCTGCAGGAAGGAAAGGAAGAAGAAAAGTGTGTCAACAGCAGGCTTTTAGTCTGCTGATATCTTAGGGTTAACACATCCTCACAGAAATGGCAGAGTACCTTGTAGCACAGTCTTTGCAATCAGAGATAACAATTGACTCTATTGGAAATCCACAGTGGGGCTTCTGCTGTCCTCAGACAGTGGGATTTGAGTTGATACTAATAACTCAAGAATACATGAACTTTTTTTTTCACAACAGCTACCCATGATTAAACATTGAAAACTTTGTTGTGTTTCAATGGGGGAGGGGGAAAAGGACAAAATGGGTCTGTCTGGACCCATCTCCAGCGATGCAATGCTCTTTGGAGAGACCTCCCTGGCTGAGGGATTACATAAGCCTGGGTACTTTCCTGCTTCCTGGGCAGGTGTGCTCTAGAAACACTATGACTCATAAATGTTTATCCACCAATATCCCCAGCCCCTGAACAGGTAAGTTGGTTAGAGAGTTTAGCTGAGGTCTGGTTATCATTATTAGTTTGAACAGTGCAATTACACATGCAAGAGAGGGTTTGGGTAACGCAATGCAGTGCACTGAAATTCTGAGGAGAAGCACAGTCTGGGTCAATCACATCTCTGGACAGAAATGGGAAACCAGGCAATGAGGAAAAGGGCTCCATCCAGGCAGATACAAAGCTGGCAGAGGTTCTTATATACTTCAGCAGGAAAGGGGGGAAAAAAAACAAATTAAGAGGTTCATTGTGAGTATTCACTCAGGGATTTCATTACAAGGACACTTTATTCATGCAGTGGCCATGGCCAAGTGTCCCTATTGTGGGCGAAGCATCTATCATTTCTTCATTTTGTGACAAAAAGTATTATGCCACTCTACACACCTAGTTTTTATACTCTGTGCAGTCTAACATTCTGCGCAGTTCTCCCAAAAGAAGACAGCAGAAACTGGCAGGGGACAAAGAGTGACTGAGGTCACCAAGGACATGGGGTGCCTTCCAGACAAATTACAGTTTGGATACTGATGCTTGAAGAAGATAAATGGATGGGATACATTAGAACCTCTAAAATCACTAGTGGGATGGCAAAGATGATCAGGAAACACTTGTTCACAGTTTACCACCACAGAAGTGTTTTGCATTAGACACACAGGTACAGTGTTGAGCAGATGAAGCAGTTCAGCTGCTGCTACTTAGCACGTGACCATGTCATATTGAGATATCAGAAGACATCAAGGGTAAAACTACTCCATTCAGAGCACAGAGTACAAGGTTCTCAAATACAGTAGGTTTTTAAAGAAAGATTTTTTAAATCCACAAGTAATAGATCATCATCTTTGGCTTCTCTAGCAGTTCATGCTTCTTGGAAAAACTTGCTGAGTATCCATGAATAAATTCAGTCCTGTAAAGATGGTTATTGATGTAGATGAATTGGAATAGACATCATGCACAGCTACTATGAAAACATTTTCCATGCCCTGAAATGGAAGACTTCTTACATAAATTCACTACAACCTGCCATAAAAGTTTGATGGCCCCTTCCTCTCTGCTTTCAGAACAGGAATCCCCTGAGGCACACATATAAAATCTTATCCTGCCTAACTAAAGCTGGTGTGAAGTCTGGAGCATACCAGGGAGGCTGCAGCCTATCCCTGGCCAACCACAGCCTTGGCAAAGCATAAACCTGGGACATCTTCTCCAGGAACAGCTTGTGCTGGAAGTTGCTCAGGCATGAGGTCTCCTGGAACTCCAAGCCTTTCCTGCTTTTCTCTGAATTTGTAAGTAGAGACAGCAGCAAGAGGAATATCTGCTGGAAAATGGAGACAGGGCACACTCACGAGAAACCCTGGCAAGGGGGCCAAACCCCCCAAGAGGTGGATTTTCTTGGTCTGCAGCAGCTGAATTGGGAGGACAGAGAAGGAAGAGCAAAGCACTTCAGCCTAGCACCTCTAGCAAGCACAGAGCTGACTCACTGCCATGACAGACTTAAATGTTCTGGGTTTTTTCCCTGACTTGCCATGTTTAAGCACCAGGAAACAAAGATCTGTTCTCTCCGTAGCTCATGATATAATCGCTACAACACTGGTGTCTTCTCTCACTCAAACCCACCTGCTACATGACTGCCTTTGCAGCAGGAATATTTGCAATTCTGCTGAAATCACAGCCAGTATTAGTCCACAGAATACTGTCATTTTTTCAGACATGGAGACTCTCTTTCATTTTACTTAATTTATCAGCTTACCCCCATCTTAAAACAATCCATGTCCCCTCCTACCCACTAACCTAATAAAAAATATGCAAAATTAAGACAGTCAAGAACAAGCCAACTCTAACATAAAAGGAGGAACTTGAACCTATTTTCAAATTTCTTCCTTTTCTTCTGCAGTTTTCTCTCCTCTTTCCTCTCAGAAGGGAGTTGTGCTGGAAGTCACACAGTTTCCTAGGTCATAATCCGCCTAATGTGGATGACAGAGGTGAGATTCATCTCTCCTAAATCCAGATGTCTGCAGACTAAATGTTCACCTGTGAAATGATCACCTAGAGGCTCTTGGTCAGTGGAGGTAAGGAAGTTTTTAGGAGCTCAGCTGAGCTAACACACTTGTGGAGAGTTCATGCAGGTGTGGACATGAAGCAAGGGACCCCCTGAGCTCTCCGGACAGCTTCAGGTTTAATATTTGCAGCCTTGGCCCAGGAAAGAGAATGGAATAAAAGACCCCAAAGTCCTGCCCAGTCTTATGGCACTAAGATTACACTCACTGGCATAACAAGAAGATGTAACTCATAACTAACACCATGAAGGGAGTAGCTCCTGTTCAACACCTCCCTCAAGCTCAAAACATTAGGCCACCCTAGTCTTGCTACCAGCGAGCTGCCCACACCATATTAGCTGGCATTTCCCAAGAACTCTGTAATGTTTGGTTCTGGGATCAAGTAGAAAGGACATCATGCAAATATAGACCAGACCAACCTGCCCTGCAATGAGATCACTGGCACCTTCTCCATCTGCTCCACAGGCAAAGCCTCAGCCATGTCTCTCACCTAGTTTTACTTAACAAAATCAAAAGCAGCTTACAAAGGCTTGTACCTGGATCCCCCAATGCTTTAAATGAGTACTTCCCAATGGTTTGAAGGTAATAGACAGAGACATCTCTGCTTCATAGGCATCCCTTTCTTGCTTTATATATAGTACTAAGAGACTGGAATTTACACAGATTTCTCCCATGTGACTCAAATAAAATTCTTCTCCTCATTTATATTCCTACAGCTTCCTATGTAGCTCAGGTATAAGTGTTTTGGTTTTCCTCTGTGATACAATTCTACATAAACCATTAAAACAGTTGTGTGTGCACAACTGTAATTAAAAACATGATAGAGTTGGTTTGCTTCCTTCCTCAGATGTGCTGCATTAGAAAAGGGAAAGAATTATTTTTTTAACAACTGTGCTTCTTGGTATTTCATACTGATATGCTATGTTGGTTTATTTAATCCAAAACAAGCTTATTCTTTTAAATTGAATCTGAAATCCTGTGGGTGACATTTTCATGCTCATGTGTCAGAAGATGCCTATTTTTTTTTGTTTGTTTTTTACTTCAACAGAAACAACCTTATACAGAATTTTCTCAGCAGTGTCCATAATTCAAAACCCACCTCTAGGCAAACTTCCAAGCCTCACTGGCTTGGTCATATGCATGAGAGTGTGTTCTGTGCTTTATAACCTCACACAGTATTACCCACAATAATCTTCCATTCCTATTTCCAAATTTATCTTATCACTATCCTTTGTTTACCCTGAACTTAATTTTCTACAAGCAAGTTACTTTAAAGCTAACATTGTCCACAGAACTATTTGTATACCTTCTCCCCTTTTGCAAGACCAGTTAATTACTGCATCTGTAACATCACATGCTTCTTTATTTTGTTTAGACTTTATTCTATAGCATAGGCTTGATAAGGCAAAGATAGCTATACCTTTGAAATGCTTTTCACTTGGGTGTGATTCAGACCAAGCCCCTGATAATATCCAATGATTTTTCTTCTTTTTCCAAATTTCTGCATTAAACAGATTTAATTCCTTCTATAGGCACTTCGCCTTCTAAAGTTAGAGTGCCATTAATTCTGATTTCACCAGCTTTGGTTTTGTTTCTCTTTGTGTATAGTTATGGAGAATAGTTATTGTCAATGCCTTGCACACCTCTCCCATTATTGTTCCAGCCTCAGCTTTGTTTGTAGTATGCATTTTTATCAGTTTATGGTCACCTGCCCACAAATTTCCATAACAGACATGGGGTTTCCAAGCACATCCGCTGCTAATGGATTTGGAATTGCTCCATGTATTTTATCTGCACTGTTTGCCTTCAAAATACTCGTGGTATAATTCGTAAAGCAGTTTTCATATTATCTCCTTATTTAATTTTCTTCTGTGATGTCTTAAACCAGGATGAGGCCAGAATAGCGATGTCTTCATATGGCTCTGCTTCAGAGCTGCATGCAGGTCTTAAACAGGAGATCACAGCAGAATTAGGTAGCAGCCTCTCTTCCTGATGCCCTGACATCCTTGCAGACCAGCTCCAGAAACTGGAATACAGCAGAGGGACAGCTGCAGACAGGGACTGTCTGAAGGGCAGCCGCCAGCACAGGCACTACAGTCCCTAAAATGCCCAGTCACCCAAACACTGTAACTCAGAGCCCCAAAATATTTTTCAATACTGATGATAAAGACTTCTCAGGACTTACCACTATGAGGTGCCACTCTCACCCTCATTTGATTTTGTAAGGAGGCAAAGGCTCCCCCATGAACAGTTCTGCCCATGTACTGACTGACCAGGGCCAGGAAACACTGACCCTGCCTCTTGAATATGTAACCAAACAAGCTTTCCAAACAATTATGTTAAGTTTTGGGCACGGCAAATGCGTTCACAAATAGCAATACAGGCACTTCTAAACATCTGATAACTTGGCCCTGATACAGGCATCCCAGATGGTGTTCAGCTCTCATTAGCTCTCGCAAACCACTCAGTCAAAACTAGCTTAATTCAGTTAAAGAAAATTACAAACAAATGTCACATTGTCTGATAACAAAGCAACAAGTTGGAAGGGTTTTTCTCCTAGGGCACAAGGTCATTACATGGACAGGATCAATGCTACACGTTTTTCACAAGTATTGTGAAATCATGACCAGGTTTATCTTGATTTTACAATGATTTTATCGTTAGAGGCCTTGCAAAGTACTGTAGTCCCCTTTTGCATTTTTTATTATGTTTGGGTTTGATTTTTTTTTTTAAGTAGCCTGAGGTAATAGCTGGAGTAATATTACCTGAGAATCTCAGCCTTTTTCTTAAATACTCTTCTGCACCTCTAGTATGATTTGACTGCAAAGTAAAACCCACCCACATGTCCACCAAAGCCACCTACAGGCTGAAAAATCAAGGAATAACTCCAAATCTTATCTGTTGGGGCCCTCCATTCCAGGCGGTCTGCAGTTTTTAATGTTCCCACATATGATGCAAATCAGTCCTAAGAGATCAGAGAATTTGACACAATTATTATTAATTATTCAGGCATAATGTGTAGGCAAATGGTAGGCCAAGAACAAATGTAAAATTGGGCTATAAGATGGAGTTCTGCCAAGTTGGCTGGTGTGTCAACAGCCCTGTACACTGTGTGTTTGGACCAGGTGAGTCAATATTGAACAAAGAGCTAAATTTAAGGAAGTATCTTGTTATTTCTGTGCCACTCTTATGAGGATTTTCCTTGTGCTTTTGTCAAATGTGCATTTACACAGTCACGATTTCAGGTCCAACTTCAGAATGGAATATGCAAAGCCAGGATTGTGGTTTCTCTGCCTCTGAGAACTCACTTCCCTTATCACGGCACAGAGGAGATGGCAAGGCTGACAAATATCACCTAGCAGAGTCATCCTTGTGCATCTCACCAGCCTTGCCCCTGGTGGGTACTTCCTGGCTCTATGTTTGCACTTCATACCTTTTTCCTTGGTCATACAAATTTTTCTCGGAAAGATGCTCGTGTTGGCCAAACACAAGTGTTTTACATCTCCCTCAAAGGCCTCAGCAACTGCTGGGTGGTTGAGTGTCTTTGTTTAAGCAAGAACGATCGTTCCTTAAAGACTCCATTCAAAATTTGGGTGCCACCATCTTTAGACTTATTCAGGCCTATGCAGAGGAATAGTTCCTGGCACAAAAACCTTAAAAACCTGAGCAAACAGGGCCTGCTTCAGTAAGTGCACTGCCCCATAAACAGACCCTGTGGCATGGCCTCCTTTTCATTGACTTTGCTTTTCATATAACTTTCATATCCCTCAAGTATAAAACTGATTTACAAAATGACAAACTGGAAGAAAAAAAATGAGCTTAATAAAACAGAAGGTGGGTATGGTCACACAGATTGAGCCCAGAGCACTCACCTCCCACTTTAGAGAACGAATGAGGCAGCCCAGAGCTCCACATGGAGCTGTAGAAGAAAGCAGTGGCACGTGGAAAAGCCAGAAGCATCAGTGTGCCCCCAAGGTAGGGCCCTGCTGAAGGCCTTGGAGGTGCCCGCAAGGGACAGTCAGCCCAGGCTGTGATCCACGGGCCGTGCAACCAGGGTGAGGTAGAGGCTGCCCCTTTGTTTGCATTACCCAAAACCTGCCCCTAGGGACCATGAGTTTTAACAGGGATAGTTCACACCCTGCAGGATTTTGTTGTCTCATTTGATTATGGTGATCTTTAATTACCTGCACAGAGCTGGCTGAAATGTGGGTCCAAGTTCTCTTTGTGGCAGCATCTTCTCCCTACCAAGAGTTCAAAGAATGGACAAGAGCATTTTGGTCCCAGGACCTGAAACTAGAGTTTTAAACCCAAATCAAGGGCTAAAAGGAGCTTGAATATGGCATACACTATTCCATTCCTCTCCAAACACCAGGTCCTCCGTCTGGTTGCAGGATGAACTGATTTCACAATGCAAGTTCGGCATCTTCATTACGATCACTGCCTCAAACAATACTAAAAATACAGTAAACATGAAAGGCAAAGGTAAAAGAAAAGCAGATGATTCTTTTTATACAAACCATTTCTATGCTCATTTTATATCACTCTGTGAGACATTAAAGCTGATATTCCACTGAGTTCTGTCTGGACTGACCGACACAGGAAAATGTAGCTGCTGCCTCAAATCACCCATGACCCAGCAAAGAACAGAGCATATAAGAGACGAGGCATCTCCCTAAGCTCCCTGTGAATTGACTCATTGTTTATTACGAGCGTTTGATTCGCAAATGGGAGGAAATATGTCTCCATTAAATTGCCTTCCTACACCAAACACATGCTGCACAAATTATAGCCCTGGTTAAACAAGGAGGCACACCAGAATTGCATTGCTTTGTGACAGTTATTCCGCAGAAAATGAAGTTAGGGATAATATTTGATAATCTGAACTGCCGTAAGTCACAGCACAAATGCCCAGGTAGTGAACACACCAACATTGCCAGGAACAACAGAGGAACAGCCCAACCTCCTCACAGCACCAGCACAGATGAGCAAGGCACAAAAGATAAATACTTTTCTTTCTGATTGGAAGCACATTTGTTTGCCTGCAAAGGAATTGCTTTACTTGAAACAGCAAAAATTCACTACATTGGCAAGTTGAAAGCCAGATAAAATAGTCATCTAGGAATGTAAATAAGAAAAAGCAGAGAGAGAGGAGATAAGCTTTTTTGTCATTCATCTCAATAAACATAAATTAAAATATTTTTTTCAAGACATTGAGTTCAGTTTTGTGAAAGCCTGTGTAGGCTGATAGCCACACTTTCAATTTGAATTTAGATATTAATATAATTAAAAGATAACAGAAATTTGAGATGTAATAAAATTTAATCAGTACAAAAGAAATCCAAACAGCTTTTTTACAGTGAAACCTGTAAAATTGGAAATGCAGCTGTCTGTCACCTCTGATATAACTTACTTACATCAGCATTTGAAAACATACAGCCTTTACTTTTGCAAATCTCTGTAAAACTCAGACCTAGATTGCTCTCATACAGGGGTAGTTTATCAAACCACTCATACTCAGGAAATGGGAATATTTAAGGAATTTTTAGCTGCACCCAAAAGCCTGTTTCTTCTCTTTGTATGGTTCCTTATAAAAGAGTTGATGCTCCATGAAAAAAAAAGTGCACCTATAACACTGTCACATTTACACACACAAAAAAAATCCACGTTTTATTAAAGAAGGAGAAAATTTGAGAAAAGGAACTTCGGATGGAACTGAGTTGGGTAAAAATGACTGCAGATGGAAAAGAGGACAATTCAGGATCTATGAGATTTCTCTCAAAAGAGCCACTTGCAGGAATTTCTAAGTGTAAAAATGAGCAACTGCATTTGGGAATCATAGATTTGCACATCTCAGTATCTGTAGGAGTCTCTGCAAGAAAGTCTGCAGGGAAAATGTTAGGCTTTATTTTAACTCCTCTGCCTTCTCCACAGCTAGCGTGGTTTATGAAAGATTTAACAAAGCTCATTTAACTGTCATTATGTTTTCACCCAAACACAGAACAGAATAGGAGGGAAGAAAGCTTGATGCTTTTTGCAAAGGAGAACCAAAATCCTTTGTCACTTAATTGCTCTCTTTCTGGGTGAAGAAGAACCCTTGGCAAGCAGAGCCCAGAGCCCATCTGCTCTCTCCCTTTCCCCTCAAAAGCTGCAGCAGCAGAAACCCCATCCCATTTCTTGGAGATCCATTTCCACCACAGCTACAGAAACTCAGCTGCAGCATCAGGAACACACCAAGCTCTGACCACATGCTGCAAATAATGTCATATCTATATCTATTCATTTATGTATATATATATATTTATGTGTGTGTGTGCATGTGTGTATTCGGGAGCCAAATATCCACTTATCAGAGGCTGGATAAAGCCAGTTACTAGCCATAGAAATGTTTGGGTTGGAAGGGAACTTAGAGACCATCTAGTTCCAGCTCCCCTGTCATGGTTAGTAACACCTTTCACTAGAACAGATTGCGCAAAGCCCCATCCACTCTGGCCTTGAACACTTCCAGGGATGGGGCAGCCACGACTTCTCTGGACAATCTGTTCCAGTGCCTCACCACCCTCACAGTAAACATGAAGTGACATCTATTTCCAAAAGGCATTTCTCCTGAAGTGCTTGTATAGCAATTGAAGCTTTCCATGATAAAGTCTTCACACTCAACATCTGCTAAGGTATTTCCTTAAACATTTCCATTAAAATGTGGGAAACACCAGGTTAAGTCATTGTCCGATAGAAATCCAATGAGGAGATGAGTCTTCTACATCCAGCCAGGATGTATTAACCATGATACTATGAATTTAGGAAAAAATGAAAAGAGGCAGGAAACATGAGTCTTGGTCTCTCCTGAACTTGTTCTTCTGCTGTATATAAAGAATCTCATCTATTGACGTGGTGTCAGGGAGGGGCTCCTTGAGCCAGCACACCCAGGGTACAAACCTGCAACTGCTTCAGCCACGGGTCCCCCACCCTCGGCTGGGTTGAGTCCAGGCTGGGTCTCCGAGCCACCAGACAAACACGTTCTCCAAAGAGACCAAAATAGAAAATAAACAGATCTCGGATCTCTGCCAAACCCAGCCCTCAGGTGCTAGGATGCTGCAGTGTAGGATGGCCCAGCCCTGAGGCAGCCCAGGAAGGCACGATGCCAGCAGAGCACGTGAACAGCCAGTCAGGTGCTAGGTGCACAGCAAATGCACCCTGAGAGAAGACTTTGAGGGATGGTGTCAGTGTTTCTTATTTTATTTTCAAGTCAGCTACCCCCCCAAAACAGGTTGCGTGTAAGAATGATAAAATCATCTTTATTTTTTCTGATAGCAGTTCCCAGGTTGCTGGAGCTTTCCCACTGCACAATTCTAGTCCCCTTTCACTAGCACAATTCTCCAGATTTATTTAATTGCAGGTTGTTCCCATAAAACAAATCCTTAGCTTGGAAAACCTTGAGCCATTGCCTGCCCACCTCTCTCTTTCCAGAATTACTTCAACCTCTGTTACCTGGTCTCTTGTGGTTTTAAAAGCTCCAGCCGATTTATAAAATAAATTCAGCCTTGAATCTTGCCAGCAGGTGCCTGAACAACTCAGGACTGCAAAGGTCCCTACAGATACAGGTCACAGCAGCTGAAGCCAGACCTTGATCTGTTTGTTTATACTGCAATGACTGCAGCAGCAAGTTCAATGACATTTGTGGGGTTTTTGATCCAAGTATACAGCAGGAATAAAACTCCCATTTTGGCTGACAGTGGGATAAAACTCTACTGCAACCTGCACTAGGGACAGGTACATGGATTTTGCTGGTGTCCCTGCCTGTGGCAGGGTTGTGGAACTAGGTGATCTTTGAGGTCCTTTCCAACACAAACCATTCTGTAATTCTATGATTTCAAAACATCCCATCATTTTGTCCTCTAACGTGCACTGACAAATCCTTAGTGTCAACAACAGCAGAGCAGGGCACATTCCCAACAACCTCCAATTTAACCAAATATTTGCCAGAAAGGCAGGGCATTGTGCGTTTTGTGAGTCTATTTAAAATACTCTCTGCCAAAGAACCATTTCAAACTATGCTACACAAAACCAGCTGTATTTGATACTATCAGATGCAGGAATTTGCATGGTATTTTTGGAACTAATCTATTGTACTGAAAGCCAAGACACTTTGCCTCTTTTACTGCTACAGACCAGATTAGATGGGTTGCTCCTGGTGAACTCACTATTGTGGTTACCATACTGGCCTTGGAGTGTTTCAGCGATCTTGCATTTAGCACAGTTAGAAAATGAACAACTTTTTCATTTGACTTCACTGTGATGATACAGATCTCTGCTCTTTTCCTCTAAAACAAAAGGAATTATTTGACCACCACAATCCCATACATAGCATTGATGTGATGGAGAAGCTGATGAATGAGTCAGTCCTAAGAGGCTGGTAGAGACCACTGTAATTAGAACATCACTTCTGTCCCTCTGTTTTCATCCAGGTCTTTACTTCTCATTCTGAAGTATTATTGTTTCAGGAATCAGCCACACAGCCACAGCAGTGCTGCTCAGCAAGCCAAGAACATTGAGGGATTACATGGAGTTAAAACCTTTTTGTCCTTTAGATCTCTCTTATATCAATAAGATAAAGTTACTGAGTTGGTTACAACCTCTCTTTACCACTTTGCCATCCACAGGGGGACACACAGCAGCCTCGCAGCTGTCTCGTGCTGTGTCACCAACCTAAAGGAGAGGAGCAGTTTGGTTCTGCTGGTGAAGTGAAGAATATAACCTTGGTCAGCTTGGAATTGAATGAAACACCTGTTTTAGCATGACTTTTTCCTCCCCTCCCAGAATTTAAACATAGGCAAAATATCTCACAAAGGAATACATTTAGATCAAATCTGCTAATAGTTCAGCAGAAAAAAAGCTGTTTCATTTCCATTTTTTTCAACAGGCACACTATTTGTCAAAAACACATCATTCAAATAGAGTGTCTCAGCCCCAGTCTTCAGCTTTAACTGGCTTGTTTGCATCAGGAAGGAAATGGGGTGATGCTTCAGCCTGAATTTTTAAAAACTGTTATGATCCTTTCAGGGAAGGTCATAAACTATAACATCCCTCTGTAAACACGTACTTTGATATTAATGAGAGCATTTTTTTCCTTTCTTAGATAAAAATGCTTCATAAATTTTCCGTTCAATTTTTGTTTATGCCTGGTATAGAAAAATGTCAACTGCATTTCTCCAGAAAACATCACTTATCTGTATTCTTTAAAGAGAGTGATAAAAACAAATTAGAGCTTGGTGCAGGCATGAATCTTTTTGCCATCCTATTCCTAGCAAGGGACTGTAGATTGGTTTGCAAATTTTTTAATCAAGTGAGAGTGAAATCTCTAGATAAATTTGAGCAGCAGAACACAATCATTTTTTCCTACTGTCTGCATTCATCTTAAGAAAGAGTTGCCAAAAGCCAGGCCCATGGAAGACACCTGTGAGAGCTATGCAGCACAGCAGAAGATATGCAGTGCATGGTTGCTGGATCACTTCCTCCATAGCTGGCCAGGTAGTTGCAAAAACTATTCCAGTCCTCAGAGTTTGAGATGACAGGCTCAAGAAGCTAAATTCTACCTATTTCAGAATAAAGAAAATATGATCAAAGGAAGACCTTCAAGTAATTTTTGTTTCCTAAGGGCTCTCAGCATGCTGAAATGAAACTTCTGATACTCCTAAGCACAAACTGCCAACTGTATTTCTCCTACAAAACTTTTCAGCTGTAATTCCCATAGCAGGGAATAGCATATGAAGAGAGGAAGCACAGCTAAAACACATAGATAACACATGTATGTGATGCTGTCCCATCACCTGCTCTTTCTCACCCGAGGACACTAAAAAAACCCAAAGGGCATCAAACACATTAAGAAGAGGCCACAAACATCTTAGCCAATTAAAGCAATTTGTGTATTTTGCTCCAAAAGCCATCAGAGAAGTTGGTTTCCCCTCAGCTTTGCCCAAGGCAGGCAGCAGCCCAGGCTCACTGAAGATTACGCTGCCGTTTGTGGCATGGGAGGGCTGGAACTGAGCTCAAAGCAGGAGCTGGGAAACAGCACGCGGCATCCCCCTGAGAGGAATACCAAACACAGGACACTATTCTTTACAGAGCAGCAGTTTCAGTCCCTGCCTGTACTGGGGGAGAGAAAGAACAGCCCCATCCCCGCTGGAAAGCCTGGCTGCCACCTCTGTTCCCTGCCAGACAGCCTGCCATTCCCTACACCTCACTTCTGATGGCACACGAGATCTGGAAAGATGTGTGCCTACCTCTCTGGCCATGATGTAAAATACCCTACATCAGACTGACAGCCCAGCGCGGGGATGTTTTAATTAGAGTTTCCCAAGGCTGAGTTTTCAGTGACAGAGCAGAGCACTGCCACAGCTCAGCTCACACTGCGACCAGGGTTTAACAGAACTGCCGTGATGGATTTGCATTCCAACATCATCACTCAAGACATGACATATAAGTAGTAAAATATATGCAGAAAAACTCCGTGCTGAAAATGGTCTTTCTCACCTCAGCACTCAGTAGCAGCAAATATAAAAGTATCACTGTTGCCAACAGATCATCGACTGCAACTCAAGTTCACAAACACAATTCTAGGTTTTCAACACTTAGTATCTGCTCCAAACACCTAAGAAAGCAAAATTTGCAATCACAAATCAATAGATTTCTAAAGATTGAAAAGTTTTGTGTCTAACTTAAAAACATTATTTGGACTTTTATTTTCTTTGTTCAAAATACAAAACCTGCATTATTAAATCTTCATCTCAGGTAGTTGCCTTTTTGGAAAAAGCGAGCGTCACGCTCGAATGATCTGTAAAACTAAGAACTGCTCCTTCAGAGTCTAATTCAGTGACTTTTCAACCTCTTCAGAGCAGTTAACTAAAATCCATTTACAGAAATCTCAGCACCCCGTATAAACCTTGAATACTTTGTAGAGAACTGCAACACGACCATAGAGCCAAATCTTTGTAAGGCAGCAGGTTAGGCAGTGATTAAAGGCCAGGAAAGACAGTAATTGAAATAAAACACTTTTAGCAGGCAGATACTAAAACCTCCAACCCTTTCTTCATTACATTCTCAGAAGTGCAACTCAATCCAGACCTGCTAACACAATACCAGTTAATGTTCCTGTAAAATAAACATACAAACCATACTAAGTCCCTGTCTACAACAGTCTAAGAGGTTTTAAAGATATAAATTGTTATAACATGACTCTGTTTCATATATTTGGTTTGAGTTTTAATTCCCACTAGTTTGCCATCAGGCTGATCTCACAAAAACATCAAGTTGAGTCCAGGGCAGATGGTTCACAAAATCACACTAGGAAGTTACAAAATTATGTTAAAAAGTAAAGTTAAAAAGTTAAAAGTAAATACTAAACAGGACAGCAAAATGCCATGATGTGAAGCTCAGCTGAAGTCTGCAGACACTATGGTAAACTTTCAAAATACAATGACAAAATATTGTTCATGAATGTGACAGCCTCAGTCCCATATTCAGATGAGTGTTTCAGATCTGCTTCATGCTTTGAGATTCACACAGCTCTTCAGCCTGGAGAACCCCAGCTCAGCTTTGGTAACCTCCTTGCTGCCTTCCTGAGTGCTTTCAACCAAATCCATTCAAAAGCTCAAAGGCCATCTCCCTGACCTGCCATTTTAGGAACATCACACACACATATTTGCAACTTTTCGCTTGTTTCTTCCAAGCATAATCCTGTGTTTCATGCCATTACAGTCACACTTGGTAAAATTACCACTTGTGTATTTTGCTGCTGAACCATAATAAATGTTTATAATAATAATTTTAATTGACTGTGCAAGTATTTAAAGAATTTGCAAGAGAAAGTCCTGGGGAATGTGGGGGAGAAAAAGTTATCTTCAAAAGACAGTTCTCCTTTTCCTTAAAATAACTCGTGTCTGTCGAAATTAAGAGAAGGAGGATCCAGACTGTGAATGGATATTTAAATGTCTTTGCTGTTTGTGATACAATTAACCATGTTTTATTGCTGAAAGTTTCAGAAAGTTGTCTTGCTGCATAATTGATGTCACAGATAAGAACTTTGGTGTTTCCTCCTAGAACCATGTAACTGTGCTTGATTCTCACCTTTGTGTTTTAGAAAACCTACTTCTGGTCCATGATTTGAGCATAAACCACTGATTCTACAGTCAAAAGACAAAAATCCCTCAACATAGGAGCTATTTTTGTATTCATTACTGTTTTTAAGTTGGGAAGATTCATGCTGGCTGGACATGTAAATGCTGCATCTCTGATAGCATGTGGAACAATGCCCACTTGGTCAATTTTAGTCACTTCATGAGAACCATGCCTTGATAATCTGCCTTGAAATGAGGCAGAACCTAGCACAGAAAGTTGTGCTTCTTTCACAGTATTACCAGATTTAGATTTAATTATCTCCAGTCTATTTATTAACACTTCTTGTTTCGTCTCTGCTCTTCAGCATTTCAGTGTAGGGGTTTTAATCAGCTTATCAAGTGGGACAAAATGATTTTTTGCTATGAATTTATATACTTGAGATCTGTCTCTTAAAAGTATCTGACAGAAACAATGTGGATCCCCCGGGAGGTCTCTGACAGGGTGAGAAGGTAGGAGGCTTTTCTGCATTTCACACACAGACTCACCTGAGACCATTTCCTCCAGAGGCACTTGGTGGGGGGACGTGTCAGAGCAAGGAAAGAGGGTATAGAAGAGGGAACTGATGTGGCACTAGATACACACATTGCACAGATACACACACAACTTCCCCACCAACTTTCCAGAACTATCCATCAGACCCCCAGGTTTCAGTAGCAGTAGGCAACATTACATGCGAGCTCTTCACATCAAAGACGAGGCTGTCCCTGCCACGCAGGATGCAGAACAACCTTCCAGTACCTTTCTGAGCAATAAAAGTTGTAAGTAAGTTCATTCAAGTTTGCAAATCTACAGCAAATTCATTCCTTTGGGGTTTTGCGCTTTTTAGACACAGCCCAGTACAGAGGCAGGGCAAAGCTGAAACATCTCCTGAGACATCTCCCTCCGTTCACCCACAGTTGACCTCCTGCTGACTCAAGTCCTGGCAAGAGCTCTGGCCGTAACCAGGGAAGGGGGAAATCAAGGGGAAAAGGTCTCCATCAATTCTAGAGCAGCAACACTGTGTTCTGCAGGTATGTAAACATCACAGTGTCAGCTGCAGGAACTTTCTTTGCTATAACTCCTTAAAAATGCCACCTTCATGGGTGAAGTATATTTTTTTAAATTATTAGTCAGAAAGTATATATTGTTTATAGCAAAGTCACTGGTGACCTACCTGTTTTTATTTAAAAATAAAATGGCACAGTCACACTCATTGTTTTCTGTCCCACTTAGAGCAAAGATAAGCCTGCAGCAAAATGACTCGATACACAGCATGGTTCTGTAACTTTTGGAGCTATGAGCTCTATTTCTAGATATTAAGATATCCCAAACCTCAGAAGACCCTCATCCATTTTCATTTGGTTTAAGTACTCTTTTCTTCCCTCAAAACTGCAGTCTCCCCACATTCCCCAATCATAGGCAGCCTCACACAGCCTGAGAAGCCACTAAGCACAGAAGCCTCAAGCCCACATGTGGCAGACACACCAGTACAGTGAGTTAACAGAGGTTGTCTGTGCTGTTGTAATGATAAAGCCTAGAACTGCTAACACGATTAAATACAGTGAAATTAATTTTTCCTGAGTCTGACCGGTGCCTCAGCAATGCGGATGAACTGCTGGCAGATAGGGATAACTTTTTCCCACAGCTGTAATTAGCATGATGGCTTCATAATTACATGGGGATTTAGATTTGTTTGGAGAAGGAGATAAAAAGCCAACTGGGATCTTGGTGACTGTATTCATTACCTACAGAAACATTAGCATCCAGATCAGGGTTGGACACAGCTATTGGCACTGCTATGAAATTCCAGAGCATGCTTCCTGGTCTGTACGTGTGCCACCGGGATAGACACAAACAAACCCCTCCAATTTCTAAATATCCAAAGCCAACTATTCTGTGGTTCTTTTCTTTCATTCCACTGTAGCTCACAGTTAACACAACAGAGATGCAGAAAAATCAAGGTAATGAACTGCAGCTCGAGCATCCAGACTTCTGCGTTCCCTTCCACATTCATAACTGGGGTGTGCAGGGATCCATTACAAGGCAATGCAGCTCCGGGTGGCAGAACGAGGAAGCACCTGCAAAGGGCCGTGCTTGTTACGTCCGCAGTGTCAAGATGGTTTATGTCAGGCAACGCAAGAGCAGCTGAACAACAGGATGCAAGATCACTGCAGCCACAGGCTGGCTGTCCTCAACCCCAGCTAGTCCTGAGGAGCTCTGTGTTAAGTGTATTAGACTGTTATTAAATAGGTCAGGGTGCTCAGGCACACCACTAAGCCCTCCAGTCCAGTCCTGGTGGAAAGAAACAGAACCTGTGATTTCCCCAGCAAAGACCTAAGGTAAGCCCAATTTAAGGTTTCTTGCAGCTTAGCCCTGGCAAAACGGAGCTCAGCACAGCTGGCCCATGGACCCAGCAAGCACCAGCTGTGCTGAAGCGTCCCCAGGACAGCAAGCACAGAACCAACTCAGCCGTGCTCCCTCTGCTGCACTTCAGGACCAGAAATGCTCTTACAGCACCCATCTTCTCCACGAGAGGTTTTGCAGAGGTGATGGCAGCGAGTCCTCACGGCCCTCCGCAAGGCTAGTGATGCTGCATTTCCATCTCTTCGACAAAAGAAGAGGGAGAGAAACAACTTGCATAAGGCTGGCAGGAGCTGAAAGCAGTTCTAATGGCAGGAGTGGAGCTCCTGTGCCCAGTTTAACCTGTTGTTCTTTACCTGTGAACGTAGCAGGCAGCAAAGAGGGGCTGTGAAAGATGCCACTGCCTCTCACAGCACCTTGTGGTCCCAGACTATGGGCAAAGTGCTCAGCTCTGCCCCTCACCCTGGGGTCAGGTCTGACCTTGACATCACACCCAAGTGTGCCGCTGTGCCTTTTATGGCCGGGAGGTGCGGGGTCGGTGCCTCAGGCACTGCGACCTTCCTGGAAGCGCCCCTCGTGGAGTCGCTCCAGCACGACTTTTCAGCCCCTGCATCAGCTCCCAGAAACACCCCTGCTAGGTGTTTGCAGGCAGACACTCACGCACACACACCAGATAGCTCAGCTCGAGACAGAGACAAAGAGGCAGCAGGGACGCTCTGTATGGAGTTCCCTGGCGTTTAATAAAAGCCAGCATACAAAAAAAATCCAGGGACAGAGTACGCAAGGAATAGCATATAAGGTTTTATAGGAGAACCGGAGGGGGCGGAGAGAGCATCAGGATCCAATGGGGTGAGGATCCAGGGGCAGAGATAAGGTGGGGTGACATGACAACAACTAAGCGGGGAAGGAGAGGGGAGGAGAAAGGGAGCCAGAGCCAACGGGGTACCGAACAGGGGAGAACTTTCCAGAACTGGGGTATGGGTTAACAAGAGATTGACAACCGAATTAACGTAACTGGGTGTACATTAACTTGGGGAGAAACCATTATGGTAACTCGGGGGGAGAACCACATAGCAAAACCATTGAATACACCGAAGGGGGAGAAAGCCTTAAACTTCGGCAGCGTCCCACCAGTGCACTCTCAAACCCTTGGGGACCGGCTGCTCCTCGGGGACAGCAGTGGCGGCATCCACCACCGCCACACAAGTGCCCCTCCGAGGGAAGGGTATGGCCTTCTCCTAATGCACCTCAGCCTGCTGAGATAAAAGAGAGTACTGTAAGGTCCCACAGACACCAAGGAGAAGCTCCACACTCATACAAACTGTCCAAGTTCACATCAGATCTGTGTCACCCCTCTTCTTTACACCCACATAGCTTATGCCCCTGTCCACCTTTGCAGCATTTTCTTCGAAAGACCAAGACAAAGAAATTAAAATACAATTGGTGATGACATCTTTCCTCCCCAAAATAATAGGCACCAATTTCCACAGCCTTTTCAAATTGATCCACTGCAAGGAAATTTGCTCTTGGATTATTTCCATAGCTGCTCCAAAGCAGTACGTTTCCAGAGACAGCACCACACCTCCCCCCTATCCACCACATTAAAAAGTAAATCCACTTTGGGGACAACATTTTCATTTTTCTGCAAAGCAATAAGTCAGCAAAAGAATCTAATTCACCCCCAGTGTAAAACACCAGCGCCAATCAGTCACATCAGGGCAGGAAAAAATTGCACAACATTCCCCAAATGCAAATTTTGACCATTTTGTCAAGATAAAACTTGCCAAGGCTGAAATTGCTCCATAGTCCCAGATAATTCAAGAAAGCACTTTCCTGGGACTGACTTTTGAAGCCAGGGGATCATTACGTATCTGGTTACAGCAAGGAGATGATAGATAAATATCCTCATAGTGGACATTTTAAACATATATATAAACAACGCTCAGAATGGGGATTTACAAATTCTTCTAGGAGTTCAATGAAACCCAAGAGGAAACCTTTCCATCTCCCTGCTGTATGCACATATCGGGTGTTGGAGAAGTGAAGACAGCAAACTGGCTCAATGGAGCTGCTATAAAAAGCCAAAACCCTCCAGAAAATATTCCCAAGTGGGAAGTGACAATCCAGTATTACTTCAATGTTGTACACCATTTGCTCCCCTCCTCTTTTTAACATTTTTAAAGAGAAAAGACTATAAAAACTGAAGGAACAGGAACACAAACGCTCAGCCCATGCACATCTCAACCCCAGCAGTTACCAATGCCCACATCACAAAGCCATCACCTCCAAACCCCAGGTGGTTTCTATTTCAGCCACTTCAGTGCTTTGACTCACAACCAGGTGAGCCTGGAAGCTGGAGCCTCCTTCTTAATGATCCTGTAAATCACGTTGAAATCAGCTGGGCTGGACCAGTCTGCACAGAGATGGGTCACCACAGAGCAGCTTTGCACAGTGAGCAAACTGCAGGATGTTCAACCTCTGCAGAGCTACCTGGGACAGAAATTTGGTGAGGGACATGGGATGAGAGGTAGGAAGGGCTGGTTGTAACCCAAATGTCAATATGTTTATCTGCAAAAGTCAAAACTAGTTTGGAGGTAGGAGCCCAGTTCTGCAAATTTTTTTTCTTTTTTTTTTCTTTTTTTTTTTCCAAGCTAAACCTGACCTCAGAGGATAGCTACAGTCTTTACCAGATGTAAATGATGATTGAAAGAACCCTCAACAGATGAGCTGATCTGATGACTTCTTTGAAGCACTTGAACATTTCCTGTCATTTTTCCCTTCCTGTGCAAGTAAAGTTGGATTGGCAGTTTGAAGCTTGCTGTTAATTTAGCTCCATTTTTAAACCTCAGGACCATAAAGTATGACAAAGCAAACTTTAAGAATTTGAAACCTGGAAGATGAGGTCATAACAGAGAAAGCTGCAGGCAACGCTCCAGCAGAGTGACGAGCAGCTCAGGTATGGCAGTGTTAACACCCCATGGGGGCACCTAATCCCAGGTTAAAAATAACCCTATTCCAGAATGACATCTTCTCTTCCAAGAATAATTACTCTCTTCCTGAGATGCCATTCCATTCCCTGCTCCAGAAAAAATTAAAACTTTGTAGTGATTATGATTGGAAAGATTTGTTTCAGAGACACAAATACAACACTACAACTAAAGAGTCCACAGCATTAAAAATAAACTTGCTGCATTTTTTTCCATGCATATAACCCTCCTTCTAACACTTTGCAAGTCTTCTGACAACACTGATCTTTTAATTTTTATTGTGGACAGAGCAATCTTTCCAAATGTAATGGCTACATAAGCTCTGCAGCTCTGAAGGCCTCTGTTTTCAGAGCACACCTTTAGGAGACACCGGTTCTTCTTACAGAGACAGCACAGCTATTTCAGAGTCCTCTCTGATGGTCATTAAACACACCAGTGGCCCAGCTGTCCCTTCCAACCATGGATCCCTCCACAGTCCTTTCTGAGGCCATCTGAGCTGATGGGACCCCAAGATACCCAGTAGTTTGGGACACATTTCATCTCCACCTCTTCTTATCCAGCACAGTAAAGGCCCAGTGAGTGGGAAGGGGAAGTGTGCAGTGAGACACAGGCAGGAGCCTTGGCTGACAGACACAGTGCAGCTCTGTGATGGAGGAAAAACCCTTCCCAAAAAGCTGTTCTGTGCTGGAATACCATCACAGAGCAAGTCATGGGTTTGACAGCAGGGCCAGAGGAAATGGAGTGGAAATATCTGCAAAAGCAATGCTGGCCCGGCAGTCCTGGCACAGCAATGCAGCAGCAACAGCAATAAAATTCCTGCAAGTCTCCTCAGTGATGTGGTACCATCTATTTCTGCTCTTACTTTCTCACAGCCCCTGCTAAGAGCCCAGAGGTATCCCCGTGTCAGGCTCCTGTCCTTAAATCATCTCACCAGTGCTGCTAATTGATCTCAGCACAGACTAATTGATCTCAGAAGGGGAGATTTTTACCATCATGGCAATGCTTCAGCAGCAGACCACATAGTGTTTAATCAAACTACACTTATCCTCTAAATATTTTAAGAAATCCACCTAAGCTATTCTCTACTCAAGCAAATGGAAATCTATTAAGAGCATTAAAAATTCTTGGCGTTTTTTTTTCCTAAGGTCTAATCAGATCTTTACACAAAGAATTATTTCCTCCCTTCTCCTTCCCATCTTCCACAGATTATTACCTGACTGTATGACTGGTGTTAGACCACAAAAAAGCAAAGCGTAACTTGGAGCCCAGGAGACATTTCTCTACAAATTACATAAAATAATCCATCAGGCCACGGCACCAGCTTGGGTTTTCAACAAGCCAGCTAACCCTCATCCCACTGCAAGGGCAGCAGGGAATCCAGCCTTGTTTTGCTGATGTGGGATGGTCCAAAGGGGCTGGACACTGCTGACGTGCTCCATGACCCTTTTAAGCACAAAGTGGGTGTACACGGACCAACACACACAGCTGTTGGCAGCTGGGCTCTGAGCAGTATAGACGTGTTATCCCTGAGGAAAGGCAACTGCCAGGTGGGGATACAGCTCAGGCTGCCAGGCACAGCGTGCCAGTACCTCCCAGGTCCTTGGTGGGCAGTGAGGGACCACTGCTGCAGGCACTGCACCAGCACATGGCAGAGGCCATGTCTGTCCTCCGGCACCCGCAAAGATGAAGGAAAAGCAAGACAAAGGAAAAGCCAAGCCAGGTGCTGCAGTCAGAAACTTAAACCTTCACACCAAGCTCATCTACTCTCTGCACGTAGATTCAGTCATGAGCAGAGATAGGAAGGGAGAGGGCATGTTTAAATAAACAAAAGTATTTTTCTAAAAATCAAGAGCTCCTGGGTAGCTGCTCTTGACTCTTATCCTAGGAGAATCACACACAACAGCACTCCTCTGCAATAGATTAGTCTCATTTTTTAAAGGCAAGGCTGCTCTCTGTAGGAACAGAGAAGCCCTGCCTGCTGTTTGCAACCTATTAAAGCCCTGTCAGGCCACAACTGATGCTTTTCCAGTTTCAGCAGCACACTGGCTGGGAGTTAAAAGTCAGTTTATGAAAGAAGTTAACAGTTTGTTCTGCATCCTAAGAAAGCAGTAGTTAGATTTTTCCCCTTGATAAACAAAGCATCTGTTCTGCCCAACGCAGAGCCAGGACTATAAACAATTCTCCTACATGGTATGCTGATTATTTTTTATCTAATTGCTGGCTAGAGAGTTTCATTCCATAATATGCAGCTATTTATATGAATTACACTAGTTACAGCAAAGAAGATCATACCAAATCAGAAGAATGGCACACCTGTTCAGAACAGGAATTCAGTGCCCTGCAGACATCTCTCTGCTACAGAGAAAAGGATCCATTGCACACATACAGGCATCTCAGGCCCACGGAGTGCTCTTTCAGCAAATCAGCACTTTCTGTGCAGGATTGCTTGTAAATCCTTAGGCACTTCATGTATTTGGGCAACCTTGTGGGTCTATTTTGTAACCAAGACCAAGCTCTTCACTGCTGCTGGCTTTGCATGGGGCCAGGCTGCCTGTGCCCAACTCACCTCACTGAAAACAAGCTTAGTGAGCTCCCCAGGAGCTGCTGGCTTTACCAACTCAGACCTGCAGATTGACATAGATAAATTCATTATTTCAATGCATAAACTCAAGTCAAAGGACTCTCCGGACCATCCTGTCCAGAGAAGCTATTTTATCCTGCTTCACTCATACTTCATGGCACCCTCACCTCCTGTACAGGCAGCCTGAAGACAAGCACACAGAGCACTGCAATTACAGATCCTGCCACCTGTTAAACAATGGATCTCAGATGTATCTGTGCTGAGGATTAGAGATCAAAATGCAGTATCTCCTTCCCCACTTCTGAAATATTATCATGTGTGCTACCATGGTTAAACCTTCGGTTTTGTCACTGACATTCAGTCCCCTCAGAACATAATTTACATAGTTGTGACATCAGCTTCTAGGAAGAGGGCGAGAAATGTTAGTCTAATGAAAAATATGAGCCAACAAAATGACAGTTCTTAGCCAAATAAACTAATACTTTAGAAACTGCCATATGGAAATTCAGCTAATAATACTTTCTTGGACTGCCTTGGAAACAGGTGTCAAAAAACAGAGCTCTTCAGTAATTCATAAGGTCAGAAATACAGAGACAGCCTAGACAAATTGCTAACCAGCATCAATGTAGAGCAAGAAAAGCAAGGAATGCTACAAAACTGAGTTTCAGCAGCTTTCAAAATACAAATCCCAAATTTCTGAATCAAATTGCTTGTTAGACTTGCCAAGCAGCTGAGAGTACCAAGTCCAAGAGGGAGGATGATCCATACCAATTTTCTTTCTATGCATTAAAAAGATGATTTAAATTAACTCTTCCATCCTCACAACCATGAATATAAAATAAATCTTCTGTAAACAGCAGTGGGCTAAACCACATTCCTCCTCCTGCTTCTAAGGTGTCTCTAGGTGTCTCTAAGACCCAAATTCTCCATGTTGCTCAGACACATTGAGTCACACACAATTACTGCTTGCTGAGTCACCCTTCCAGTGCTGGACTCCAGTGCTCCATGAAAACTGGGCTGGAGCAAGCCTGCCCTTGCTGGATTTACAGCTGACAAACAAACACAAAAGTGAACCAGGTGCACGTAAGTTCTACGCCTCATCCTGAGGCTCATGACTGCCTCAAGTAAGAATTCTGCCAACCTGGAGCTAATGCTTAACCTAAGAGATGCTGTTGCATATGGCAGTGCACATTACAACTGATTAATGTCATTCATATCAGTATTTGCCAAAGGCTTAGTCCTGTTATTTAGATAACTTTATGAACAGCTATAAGGTAGCTGTAAGTAACATTTTAACCAAGTCAATTTTCTGAAGCCTCTTTATCCAGTAAGGAGAGCTATGCCTGTTAATTATACAAAACTGCCTTGCTTTAGGAGTGTTCACTAGCAAAGAACATACACTTGAATACTTCTAATTTTAAAGCAAACAAACAAAAAAATCCACTGTTTTTTCCTGCTGCACTCTGTTGCTGGAAGTCAGCACAATAGCAAGAGAAGTACTGACACCTAGAGGACAAGACATTTGCGTGTCTAGAAATCCTTTTCTGGGTAAGTCCTACTACATCACTCACACTGCAGTGCAGTTAAACAAGCAGATGGCTTCAGAGTACAACAGCTACTCAAATGGAATTAATTCACAAATGAATGGACTAATACTTCATACACTTTTTCAACACTTTTTTTTCTTTTATACATCTCATGAACATACAATCCAGGCCAATTCATGGTGATTGATTGAAAGTCAGAAAGATGAAAAAATAAGCCATCAGAACACTTTCCAGTTCCATTTCTACTCTCTACTTCCCAGCCTGCTCACAACCATGGCAGTTCTCATTTCTGTGTCTACCTTCTTTCCCTGCTTTTTAGCAGGGGTGTGTAAGGAATGGTCCCTGAGGAATTATAATTGACACGTGTTTTTATTTCTCTATTCTGCTATGAGTGAGCTCTAGGATGTAACAGGTCAGAAAGATGCTTCCCCCCTTCTCCCAACACTTTTCTACACTATTATTCCTTCTCCCTCCTCCTGTTTCTTCTCATTTCCGTTTTTACCCAGTTGAATATAATAATATATGAAAACTGTCACAAGCTAATACCTCCACCATCCTATTCAGTGTGGTATTTCCGATTCTCTTCCACGCAGCTCCGCAGAATCAAGGACAAAGGAGTTTGTACACGAGAAGTCCCTTGCAGCCCTCAAGCCCCACAGCCCGTGTTGCTGAGGGCAGTGCCTCAAGTTGGCACAACCCGAGGCCATGGTGCCACATCACTCAGCTCTGTGTGGACAGCACAGAACCCCAAGCTGAGCACCTCACTGCAGCTACACAAACTTTACGTTTCCACACCCAGCTCAATTCCTACACCCTGCCCAATCCCAGCCTGCCCTCACCAAAAGGCATATTCCCAAAAGGCATCTTTCATACCAAGTAGCTCCTAAGCAAGTGATCTTAATTATCAAAGTCACCCAAAGCCCTTTCCAAGAAGCATTAAGAAGCTTGGCTTTGTTCCAGGGGATTGGGGGGAGGATTAACAGTAGCTTCAAGCTCTGAACAATAAAACCACATACATTTCTTTGTGGTCCAAAAGGAGCCTTGAGCTCTATCACAAAGACAAAGCTAGAGAAATGCATTGGGAAAGTAGAACAAATGGTGAAGAGGAAAAACAAAGAAAAAGGTAGTTACATACGCATTCTCAAGAAAATCCAGGATAGAATAAAGGAAGGTTTAAACACAAGGAGGAGGTTATTTGGTTTCTTTCACCATCTGGGTCTGTATTTCTTTTTTATATTGTCATCAGATTCACTGCAGTTATACTGCTAAAATGAATCCTCAGCCTGCATTACCTTATATAAAAAATTTTGGTCTCATTACAAGTTCCTAGGCAAAGATGTCTTCAGCCAAAGCAAACAGATAAGACACTATATCCACAAGTGCCTTCAAACACCCAGCATCCAAACCTACAGGTTTAGATTGTGGCTGGAGGAGTTTGAGGATACGTGATCCTCTCGTACCTCCCCTTCTCCTCAGAGGTCAAGTACGTGGGATGGCAAAGGCTATGCTAGAGCAGAGGGTTTGCACTGATGAAACTGCATCTCTGCAGAACTGCAGGAGTACTGGGAAAAGGTACTTCAATGACATTTGGTGGGTTTGAGCACTATGGTGACAGAGTGACATTTTAGTGCTGTGCCCAAGAACAAAACCACCTGCATGAGAAGGATTCTGCACATGGTTTGACCTACACCACAGTTTATTTGTAAACATTTCTTACATGTGTCAATAATTTAATTGAACACAGACTTTGTACAATTCAATGTATAGTATTAACAGTGTCACACTAGAAGAGCACAACCGTATTCAGGTACAGTTGTACTTAAAACTTTCAAAATACAAACCATCTGAAACACTGAACAAGAAAGTAAGGGAAAATTTGAGAACAATGAAGGAAAAGAAAAAAGTGCAGTAAGTCATGATCAAAAAAACTGAAAACAAATGTAACACACTTCTTAGTTGGCTCCTGAACATCTTCAGGTATATCCATCTAGCATCAATACTACTTGGGTTGTGCCACAGCACAAAGCCAAGCTGTCTTCTGCAAGTTAAAAATCTTGCTGAAACAAACCAGCTTTACAATATGTAATGCATGTGATTTTCCCCACACTCAATAAAACTACCTGAAGAAATTGATTTAATTTGTCTTTATTTGCAATACAATATAAAATAGATTATTTTGGTATGAAGATCTTTGAGATCTGCTGGGTTTTTACACCATATTTGAAGCCTCTTGACCATCCCAAGCACAGGTGCTGTAGTAGAGTTTCCAGAATTTCAATAGACTTCTTTGGTTGCAATTTATTCAGTAAACTTCAGATATGCAGACTTGAATATTTAAGCTCCTAAACTAGTGTTGAAGCCCCTAAATTAAAGTGGCTTGAGTTCTAAAAAACTGCACCACATCTGGAATTCTCAGCATTAACTGTAAGATTTATGAGTATTAACCAACTCTAAGGAGCAGGCTGCTTTTATTTAGAAACTTTACTTCAGACAATCTAGTAACAAAGGATATCCTTCACTTAGCAACACTGAAGAATATGCAGTGAGAACAGTAAGTTTTCATCTATTTTGAAACTTCTATACAACTTGCACTATCATCACTTTACATACTAGTATAGATAGTGCATGACAAAATTCAACACAATACAGCAAACTAGGTCACCTACTGCAGCTTACAGTAGCACTTAAAGTAACTTCTATACCCTGAAAGTGTAAGCCATCACCTACTGCTTAACTCCTCTACAGTGCTAGGTATTGGCTTAATCTCCATGTAACAGTTCTCACAGTAAAGGTTTTCTCAGTCATTTCTAGCAGATTGACATCCAATTCCTCTTTAACTTACTTTGAAGGAAATAAGGCAACATAAAAACCGCTATGGAGAGTATGCATGTCCAGTACTGAAGTCACTGCAGTGTAAATGATCAGCTCTATATGGATAACGTAGCTCTGTGATATATGCAGAATACGAAGTTCAGCTGCTGTTGGTAAAATTCCACAACAAAACAGATGTAAGAAAGCAGCACTGAGAAAACTAAAGTACTACAGACTTCCAGTTTTAGAGCACATGTCCTACACTTACACTTTAGGAATGTACATAAAGCAGATGAAAAAGAATGGAGTTTTCACAGCTGGAAATTAAGTCACTGCATCATCCTATCATGGTATGTTTGTCCTTTTCAAGCTTCTGACACGTTTATTTCATGCAGAAAAGGATACAAACCCAAATATTGCTATTTTTCTCCTTGCTGCTGTCCAGTAACATCTGTGCCCCAGATTCTTGGCCCATTATGTACTGCAGGCTAGTAAAGACAGGATGATTAAGTCTCATTTTTAATTATGACTATTTAAAACAAGGCAGTGCCAGTAAAGAAGGGAGCTAGTAGAGAAATCTTAACATACTACATCACTCCTCCTTCTTGTGTGCTAGACGGGGCAGACTTAAGCTGGCAGAAAGTTGTCAAAAACGAATATAAACAAAGTAAAATCATGCTACATAAAGTCATCCCCTACAAAGAAAGCCAGAACATG
Organism: Atrichornis clamosus; assembly: GCA_013400975.1. Taxonomy (NCBI): domain Eukaryota; kingdom Metazoa; phylum Chordata; class Aves; order Passeriformes; family Menuridae; genus Atrichornis; species Atrichornis clamosus. Next base: position 194,365 of record WBMZ01007490.1, read on the forward strand.
ATTTTAGATGAAACAGCTCACTGTTAATTTTTGTCATGATCAACAGCTAATAGTTCAAGGAACAAAGATTCTGAGAAGTCTCTGTCTACGCATCCTCTGCCATTATCTTCCTTTGCTATGGACTGACCTGAAAAATCAAGAGCTCTTTTCTTTCAAACATTAATCAAAAGGACAGAACTAGTTATCTACCTTAAACTCAATTTATGACAACAGGAGTTTGCCCACTGGAATCATCACCAGCTTCAAACTGCAGCAAGGGACTCCCAGTGTGATCAAATCTCAGACACTCCTGGTTTCATACAAAGAGCAGGATTAATCCATTAAGAACTCTGCAAACAGAAATAACCACCTCAGACCTTCCACAATTCCATACCTCCATCAAATCCTGCCAGAGATGAAAGTGCACCACTCGTCTTCAAAGTGGCCTTAGGTCATCAGCAGGACATCAAGTCTGCACTAACTCAGCCTCCTCCTTCCATTGTACTGATTTATCAAGGCCCCACTGTTAAGCGGAACTACAGAATTCAACAATTTTTAATGCCCCACATCATCATGATATTTTTATTTAATCAGTTGGTATCACTGAGCTTTCAGAGGAAGAGCCAAATCTCTCACCTTTATACAGAAAGATTTTCAGTAATACAGTACAAAACTAAACAGAATTTATGTCTGAGTAACGAACATAGAAAACTACTATTGCAATTTTGTGGTGACAGCATAGAAATTTAACAATCATCAGAAAGCCTAAAAAGGGCATGTTTAGTTATAAAAGAAAGATTGTCTCAAGATAAAAATAGTGCTGACAGCTAAAAAGCTCTCTGTTGCAGCAAGATATGCAGTAATGAGTAACAAGTTCTAGACAGTTTAAGTACTTCCCCAATACTGCAACACAAGACATTTTTGTAACACTACTTTTACACGGGTTATGCTGCAGCAGCAGTACACTTCTTAGTGGTTGGCACTAGGAATTAACCATAATAGAAGAAAGGCATTTAGTGAACAATGCACAAGAACCTCTAATTGACCTGTTCCTTAGGTGTGGTTGAAAAAAACTGAGGAAGGGGCCCATCCGTTCCATTCAGATAATACACCTTCCTTGAACATGAGATTCTTGGCAGGAAGAGGAACTCCCATATCTGCAGAAATCGGCTGAAAAAGTGAACTTGAAGACCCAGCATCATGGAGCTGATCCAGTGTTGAAATACCTTCCTAAAAGCAAAAGCAAGAAAACTGTGTCATAAAAACAAAGACTGTGACAGGCTAATGTAATCTGCAAATACACTTTGAGTTTCTGAACTGTGTTACTATAATGCAATAAATACCAAATCATTATGGAAGTAAAAACAGAATAAACAAAATGAAATAAGCATACAGCTGCCTCAGCTGCACCTATGCATGCATTATTTTGCTTCCAAGAAACCTTCAGAGAGGCCTGAGAATTAACATTGAAGACCTAGAAAAAAATGAATGGAGATCTCTAAAATATTCAAGACATCTATCAAACCACTCTTTATCCCATACTGTGCTAACAGGTATATATGTATTTGCAGGCAATGACTTTACCATATGCTGAGGAGCATTATTTCTCAGAAGTTTGGGTTCCTAATCTTGAAACTCACTTCAGCACTTTTTTTTTCCTCTGCATTGTCATCATCTAGGAAAGTGCATCTCACAGATAAGATCTAACACATTCGGACAGGAATCACTTGAGACTGACAGATGATTTCAGGCCTTCAAACCTACTGGGAAACTCCGATATTCTCATGAGCAGAGAGTTTCAGGATCACACCATCCATAACACTTCCTGGTTAACTAACCTGCAAATTCACTACTTTACTAAAATGATAGAGTTTTAGAGAAAAGTATCGTAAGACAGAGCAGCAAAGCAGATTCCATGTTACACAGGGACATGCCTTGCTTGCACGCAGAATTAGAGCAGGCTGCAGACCTGGCACTCCTCTGTGCTTACCACACAGGATCCCTATTCTCCACTTATACTATTAAAAAATCCTCCTATAGTATGCAGTTTTATGTCTTTGTACTCATTGAACATAAAGGTCCAGAGGATCTTTGGACAAGTACAGAAGTAACTAGCATGAAATCCATGTTAATGTATTTTATTTTTTTCTAAGGAAACACATTGACTTGACAGGCAGGTAAACATCTAATCAAGCATCTCCTTGGTTTGCAGTAAATCTCTCTAACATATCCAAGAAGCCACCACATAAGCAGCAGAGTAGGCTGTGTTACAACAGGAGGAGTGAAGGACAACTTTGCTGAGAAAGTGCTATAAAACAAAAATAATTACATACAAGAAGCAACCACAGAGTTGAGACAAGTATTAAATTAGGCTAGAAAAGGGAGAGGGAAGTACTTGCTTTTTGCTGCCAGTAGTACTTGAGTGCTTAATACAGTTACCATTTAAAGAAAAGGCAAATAAAACAAACCATGTATGCTTCCATACACCTAAGAAAGACAAGCAAGAGGGCAGAAAAGGATGACAGACCACAGAGAATAATTAACATCTGGATTATTGCTCCTTACCTGGAATGAATGAACAAAATTAAGGACCTGAAGAGACAGTTTTCTACTGGAATGTAAGAGTTTTTGAAGGCTGTAAAAAAACAAAAAAAAAGAAGCTATGTTCAAGGTACACAAATTTTAACTAGTAAAGCACCCCCATAGTAACTTCCTCACAAGTAACTCTGGTAGTATCTAACATCATGTGGCAAAGTTAACAGCTTTCACACACAAAGTTTGATGATACTGTCATCACTGAAGAGGTGCTTGACGCATCTGCTCTTGAGTCTAGTCAGGTAAATGCTATTTCCATATCATTTACACTGAATAGAGTGAAACCATTGCAATGGAAAAATACTGTTTTGCATAAAATGCTAATATATTAGAGTTTACCATATCTCATTTTTATCTAGGACAGCCTGGTAAGATGACTTTTATGAAGTGTATTAGTGACAAACTGCTAAAAAGCAGGTCAACTACTATAAAAAGAGCCTTAAGCCTTCTTTTCAGGCAGCCTTACTTTTAGTCTCCAAAAAACCCCCACAAAACGAAAGAAACAAACTCAAAAATCCCATTGTTGAAAGAGTAATCTCTCATAAAGAAAAGCTGCAGTAAAAAGCATTAAACAGCTGGATCATAAGCTGTGACTAAACTTATCAAGTATGATACCAACAGTAAAGAAAATTTCCACAAGAGCTAAATGCAATTTACATCAAAGCATTAGAAGCAAGCTTTCCTCTCCCACTCCAGAACAGTCAAGAGGAGGAAAAAAAAGCCTGTGCTAGGCTAGGAAGGAAAAATGAGTAGGAAGGCACACAAATCTGCTCAAAGACAGCTTACAATAAATAATTAATTTTTGCCTTACAGAAACTATAAAAAAAAGCCTAATCTTAATCTTACCACAACTAAGGACATGTATATCTATGAGCTAAAAAACAACTCCCTTACACACTAGAATTAGATACTCTATAAACATAGCTCAGTTCTGCTTTACAGTCATTGACTTGTAGGTATCTCTTCTTGCTGAAGCTCCAGACATAACACACACCACCTGTTAAACCTGCAGCCAATAAATTACCGCTCACCTTTCTTTTCTACATAATCCATGAGTGGCAATTTTTCTGCAGACCTTCTGATTCAACTCAGAGCTGAAAAGTGGAATGCCAAAGCATAATTCCAGGGGAACCCATTCCAGTTCAGTTGTGGGTACTACAGAAAAAAAACAAGAGAAAACCAAATTGTAAGAAAAAGGAAGAAAGAATGTTGACCTCAGAATGAGCTATCTTAGATCTGTATCTACTACACAGTTCATACTTTCTAAAGGCAGCTCATCTACTAAACCGCTCAAATATTTAAGGGAATCTGAAGAGGACTTTAGCATTGTACTTGTTCCAGATACTAATCAAATGTGTTCAGATTTTTAAAAACAAGATAATGTTTAGTACAAGCCATTTCTCATGTTTTTACCTTCAAGGCTTTGCTTGACTGCAGAATCCATTGAGGTTTCTTCTATTACCATCTCAAATGATTCTGTGCTTCCATTTACATCAGATCCTGATGCTAGTTCAGTCTCTCCTAAAGGAAGAGTAATTCTTACATAAACATACACATGAATATAAGTTTAGTTACCTTTGCCCAAGGACTATAAAGCTATAAAACTGGAGGAAGGGATAGGGAGAAAAATAGAGCCTGACTCATTTTGGGACTAAAAAGTTATTTAGGGATCCTCAACACTTATGAAAGATTAAGTTCTAGCATATAAAAATTACACAATTTATTTTCAACATATAAAAGAGGGTTTTTTTCTTCTGTTGACTGTTTTAGTTCAGTTTGTATTTGGTATTTCTGGGCTAGTCTCAAAGAAGAATTAAGAAGTAAGCCTTAAGTAAGACAATAGATTTACATTCAAAATGGGTTCCTATCTGTGTTGGACAGATTTACAATCAAAGAGCTACAGATTTACAAATCAAAGAATGCAATTCTTTGTTCACCTTTGCTCAAGTGATTGTATGTAAAATTACAGGGACACAGAAAAGAAAGACAATTTTGTAGATTGTAACCAACCTCTTCCATCAGAAGCATCACTCAGCTTTCTGTTAGCATGTTGACTTGAAGGATTCAACATTGTGACATAGCCACAAAAATGCTGCAAGTCCACTTTGTTTCTCAGTATTTTTAAAGCCGTATGAATGCCCATGTTCACACGAGAGAAGTCTAAGTAGGAAACAAAGCATATTCCAGCTAACTTTACAAGAGGCCTCCCCCATAACCATGTGGTTCATCTCTAGGCCAGGCTAAGTTTTTTATTTGGATTTTTCTCTCTTGTAATGCTTCATCTTAGTGATCACATTGTTAGTTATGGGATAACACCAAGCATTAAATGGTATTTTATAGTACAGTAGTAGAGCCAAGGAGAAAGAAAAATACAAACAGAAGACAATCTCTCTCCTGTACACAGACACATTCACACAGAAGAGATGGCAAAGTTCAGCTAGGAATCAGATGTCCAGCTTTCTCAGTGCCAGAGTCTTTTATGGCAAATTCTAAGCAAGATTTATGTTTCACATTTCTGAAAATCTGAAGAATTAGAATACAACATTAAAGGTTAACAAAAAGTTTCAATACCAAGTGTTCATGTCAGAACTTAAGAGGTTCTAACTTCAAGATTCTTCCAACTTGATATTGGATGAAAAACCAGACATGTCAGAGGGAGCAATCTAAAAGTAACAAATTTTGAACCTAGTAAAAACTGAATTAGGAAGTTGCTTTTGCTTCTACTTGGCCCAGAATTTTCTAAGTGGTAGGTTAAATAATTTTAGATTTTGTATCTGGAAATTCATACTTTTATGACAGCTCTCAGCTGGAGAGGTTATGGCTGCAACTATGCAGAACTTCCGTCCTACTCGTAGAAGAGTATTGAGAACATGGTAATTCCTGCCTTTCAAAATCAGTTGAGCTAGGCAGACTTTGAAGGAATAAATTTTGCTAGCAAAGCTTCTCCTGGGGAAAAAAACTCCATACTAGGTTCCTAGTGCTAATAATCAAGGTAAGTTTGTTTAGTTTTGATCTCACGTGTCTTACAGTTAAGAAATGCTCAATATAATCCATGGAAGAATTATTTATGCAGTGAATAAATGTGCTAGTTAATAAGCAAGTATGCACATAGAAAGACTTGGAGGTATTTGTGGGAATTACTTCTTTACATGTGTTAGGAGAGAGCACTGGCCAGAAAGCACATTCTAGTTAGGTCAGAGAAGATAGCATCTTCTCCTTTCTATCTCTAAGCTCAGAATAGACTTGTCAACCATTTAAAAACTTTCCATTTTCTCATATGACTCAAAATCAACAAAATTTGTATTAAAACAAATATTGTAACCTCATTGCACAAGATGTAATGCAATGCAGAAATTACACTGAAGATGATCAGTTACCTCCCTGTTGCTCAGCTTCATCAAAAGGGAAAGGTATGTGCATTGTTTCTCCCATTCCATGCATGCCATGTCCCTGAATATCAAGAAATTAAATTAGGAACAGAAAAAATACTCATCACCTTAGCTTAGTTCTACTTGTGCTCCCTTTTAAGGAGTACCAGGCAAGTTCATGAAAGAGATAAACAAAGGTATTTATGCATTAAAGGCCTTGCTTAGCTGAAATAATTAAAGCACCCCACCTTTCCCCTTAAAATGCATGTAAGTAAACACAATCAGCTTAAACTTCACTGAAGAGGAGCAATTTTTCTCTCCAATTACTGGTTATGAAAGTATTTTCTAAAGGCTGAGCACTTCTGGAGCAAAAGGAAGTTTCCACCCCTGCATACAGAACATTTTTAAGCAGTCACAGGCTGCTTACAAGTTGGCCTCTGAGAACATGTAATTTTATGTTTGCTACAATATTAAACATCTGTTTATTTAAATGATTAATTCTGAGAGTTCAGCTGAACCAAAAAAGCCATTTTACTTCTCCCAAATAGAAAAATCCAACCTATTCTGCTGTTTGTGATAAACAGCATGTTTTGTTCATACTTTACTGTAAGAGCTAAATACTAGGCACTCCAAAAAGGTGCTTTTCTTGAATAACAGTTCATAATACCAGTTACCTTATGTCACTGCTGTCTAAAAAGCTTGTGGGCCCTTCACTTTCATTTCAGTTTACTATCTCCCCCACTTTTAGCTACCAAAACTTGTTATGCTTGACCATAATACAGTAACACATACATAACGTGAACTCAGTTCAAAACCCATATCTTCACCACCACTGAATCACAGCAGCAATAGCTACAGATGTTAAACATATTTTTCAGCTCTCAGCAAAAGTGCAGCTCTACTACATTGTTAATATCCTCTACCACGTAACAGCTTAACTCAAAAAATCATGCGGGTTTTCATCATTTATACAGAGCGCTCCGTACCTGAATTAGAACAGCAGAATGAGTTAGAGCATCATTCAACATTGTGAGCACATTTGAAGTAGGAACTACTCCTGGGTCGTGACCCCAAGACGTTATTAGTAAGCGATCATAACCCTGGAAGAGAGAAAGTATTTATAGTAGTAATTAATTATCTAAGCACACAAAGTGAAATACCAGTCAGGCATTAGTATATTGTTACAACAAGAAGTTATCATAGGAAACTACAGCTCTACAGTGTTGTACTTGGTAGGAAGGATAGCTCATGTTCATATTCCTGGCAAAGAAGACAGAAGTTTGCCAACCTCAAAGCTAAGATTTTGAACAAGAAACAGCTGTCACCAATTCCTGTAGAGCTATGTAGCCATTGCAGCAGCCTACTACCAAATAGCAGGTGAATATAATGCCACATAAATTTAAGAGTAAAATATAAGGGGGATATCAGCAGAGAACAAAGACGTATCAATCCCCAAAATAACTATCATGGGCAGGGTGGGGAACAGGAGACAAGAATACTAAGTAATTTCAAAGTTACTCAGCTTTCAAGATTGAATTCCACTGCATCTCCCTAAGATTTCTACAAACATCTTGACAGTTCCCTAAGAAACTGACATTACAGAACAGAAGGAGGGAAATACTCATATATTCATGTAGAGGAAAAAAATGTCCGGTAAGGGTTTAATCATGAAAACTGTGACATGATTTAGTTCAAGAAAATCTGTCCTATCAGCACACTGAGATTTATGCAGTATTGAAGTTTTCCAAGGCTACCGCACTGAATGCTTTTTACTAATAAAAGTGCACAATCTGCACATTTACTGGTGGTTTAAACTAACAACAGATTAGGGTTTGAATCAAGCTCATGAACAATGACCTTACAAAATGCCTTCTGCTCTAGAAGACTCGATTCACTTAATCCCGTGTGATCTTACAGTAAATCTTAGAAAAAAAGGTATCTACAAAATTAGTGACATCATAAAGGGAAGGGACACATGAAATGTTTGAGGAATGAAATCTAGAAATCCGAGTGCTAGAGATGACTGCTGATGTAGGTACAACAAAAAATGCACTCCCTCTCTGAAGGTCTCCCTACCTTTCTACTATATATAGCTCCTCCAGTATCCACAAGATGAAAATAATGAGATGAAAACTGTAGAGGCCTCTCCACATTTATAAACTTGAACAATACTATTTTTGAGCAGTAAGACCCAAACACTGCTAAATGCCTGCAGCATTTCAAACTGAAGTCAATAAATGCAAACATATTTTGGTTCAGGCAACCTTAGAAGTTGCCATGGGCACTTCCAGCTAAATTTGTCTAGTATACAGAATACCCTAAGTGCCCCTTTGTGGTATATTTGTTTTTATTAGCACCTCAGAGGCAGAATGGGAGAAGGCAGCATCTGAAATCTTTCAGGCAGAAGCTGATCACCTGCGCTGCTCTGTGGGATTCTTTGCCAAAGCACCGTATGGATGCTAAAAAGTTAAGTGTATTCAAGGCTGGAAGGAATTCAGGAGATCAACTGATCAGTGCAGAGCCAACAAATTGAGCCACAATCTCTGTATACACAGAATCTTATGCAGCTCAGAAAGTTCCAGACCAGAACATGAAGGAGAGGGGAAAGGTCTTACAAGGAAGTGTTGCTTCTTCCTACTTCTAGACACTGCTACAGTCAGGCTATGGGGCTAGGAAAACCTTTCTTTCCAACCTACTGCAACACATTTTACACTAAACTTGAAAGGGGTGGCATCAAATATACTGGAGCCACATTCTGACCACAGGAGAGACTAAGCACCATTCCTTTTCCAGAACCGTGAAAGAAAACAAACCAACATGCTACATAAAACTTGCTTCTAAAAAAAGAACATCATCTACAAAATTAATTGTACCTCTGATTTCAACTGTTATCCCTAAATAGCATACAGCATATCTTTGAAACACTTGGAGAAGGAAGGGAGAATAAACCCATGCACAAACTACCTGAAAAACGTCTGGAAGTTTCCGAAGGCGTGTTCCTTTAGAGAGCAACAGGGAAGGAGGTCCTTGTCCAGTTATATGGTATATATACAGTTTGAACCAAACTGAACTGACTTCTGGTATTGCAGGTCCAATATGCTGAAGAGAGATTATTGAAGAAATTAGAAATAACTTTGTATTGCAAACATACAGGTTTCATTTAAGAAGCAACAGTTTTAAAGAAATATAAATCCAGTTTTTCAGCACTGAAGTACAAATGTGTTACTCTCTACTGATGATATTCTAGGTACTTAGTCCAGTAACACAAGACCTGTCACAGAAAGGTGATATTAAAGTATTTTCTATGAATCTAAATTCAAGAACAAAATATCTGTCATTGACTCTTACTAGAATAGATAAACTGTTAATAAGGTAAACAAACTTAATTTATCAAATATTCACATTTTTCCTTAATGAAACATTTTTTATTAGATTAATTACAGTAATACTGTACACACCAGTAATTTTGTCACTTTAAAAGGGACATCTAACGAATGTATCCAAAAAAGCTATTAAGAAGATATATGACTAGGCTGGGGGGAGAATCCCCCAATATTATTTCACCTGGGGTGTACAGCTGCTAATAGGTCGGATTTCATTGGTGAGTGGTGCCATGGAAACCAGAAGAGTGTAATTTTTGTTGAGAACTCTGCTGCAGGTAGCTGGATCCAAACCAAGCAAACTCTCACATCGTAACAGGTCCAAGGGGAACCCTATGTTCAAAATATAAGATTCCTAAATTATCACTTAAAATGGAACATACAAACACAAAATATTACTTCAGATTTTCCATTCTCTCCTACACCATGAACACAGTATCTTCCACAATGAAGTTTTCAATAATTGGAGTATACTTTAATACATCTGTACAAAATTTTAGCAATTCTAGGCATACTATTTAGCAAAATTTTAGCAATTCTAGGGCTGTCTGACACTGAACTAGTTCCTCACCAACTAACTGAATCCAGGAAATAAGCACAGAGATACTGAGGAAGTTCGCTAAGAATAAAAAAAAAATAAATAAATTATCCCCATTAGAAGAATACACTCCTTTTCATGACTTGAAAAATGTTTCTTTGACAGAATAGCTGTGAATAAAGAATGACTCCTCTATATAGCTTTCAGAAGCATGTGATTTGAAACCAATCTCTTTCTCGAGTTCAGCTTGTCTTGCCACCATTATACTTTAATCTGTCGCTCTGAATGTTAAGTTCAAGCCTTGGCAACCAAGCCTGTCATTCAACAAGCAAATCCAGTAACACAAGCTCAAAGGACAATGAAAAACTGGTATTTTGATTTCAAAATATTTTTAAACAAGTAGGACACAGACTGCTTTCTACAATAGCAGCACAGGCAGAAGCTGAGTCCATGGCAGATGAGTACACCAACTTAGAAGTATTTCCAAGGTGCTCACAGTACCATTGTTTGGTTGATCAGGCTGTACAGCTTGCGCCCCCAGATCTTTATTGTGTCGCAAAAACAGTATCGTGTTTCTCAGTGTAAGAGCGTGATCAAAGTATCGCTGTGCTTCCCCTTCCCCCGTGCTTTGAACCTAAACAAGGAACAAAATAAATGCATACAAGTGGCAGGTTGTTTACACAAGGACCAACTACACAAAAGGAAAGAGGAATAAATCAGCATTTTAAAGCTTTGTAATTGATAATAAATTGTAATAACCCTGCAGAATTTATGCAAAGGTGATGTACAGCAACTATTAAATGAAAAGCAAGTCTTGGCCATGCTAGTGGAACGGTCAAAAAGTACACAAAGACAGTATCTACAAATCAGAACCATGACTCAAGTCTTTAGGTAAAAAGATTTAAGTGTCCAGTCAATCTGTTTTATACCTGACTGGTACAAAACGATACAGCAATTAACAGCAGTGCTCCTATACAATTCTACAGTTGTCCTTCTAGAATTATCTTTAAAAGGTGGAACTGCCCTCTTTAACACTTCAAGTGCTGAAAAAGCATTTTGCCAAACATGTAACAACTTACCTTTTCCAGCTCCACCAAGAAGCTGTCAAGACTCTCATCTGACAGTTTCCCAACTTCAAACATAGTGACTGCATGACTTTTCAAGTTCTGGAATAACAAAACAAAACTGTATTCTTAGAGAATGGAATAGGCAAGTAAAAGCTTTATTAAGCAAAACCACTTCTTAACAAACAATACAGAAGATTTGTTAAATATTTTTTTAATAAAGCTGTATTATATTGATATCAAAGTAATTTAAAGCTCTGCATATTTTTTCTCGGCATAATACATTAACAATTTTGACATACCGGTGAAAGATTTCCCATCATTAAAAAGGCAGTGAGAGTAGAATCAAACAGGAAGGCAATGCGCTTCGTGTGTCCACCAGACAGGTTCAGGCTGCTCACACTGGCTGTTTCAGCTAATAGAAAACAAAAAGAAAGTAGATGATCACATTTGTTTTGTTCAAAAATAGCATCATCACGTTTAAGTCAAATTTAATAACAAAGAGAAAAAAAAAGAAAAAATTTAGTTATTGCCATATGGAGTAAAAACTCCCTTATTACTAATAAACTACTTATTAACTTAATTTAGAAGTTGGTCTCTTTGTGTCAATTTATATCCACAATACAGATCAGTCTCATCTTCAGAAAAAAGCTATTTAGCTAAAGACTTTCAAACCAAGAAGTAGACACCACCTCCCCCACTGAATATTCCATATGAAGAAAGGATCCACATAATCTGTGTTTCCCTTGTTTCTAGACCTTTTTACAGCCTATGCCACTCCATAAAAATAAAAATAATTGAACCTAATGTATTAAAATTTACTGTTAGTGCTAACCTGGATCATCTTGACTGTTGGTATCTGTATCTGTGGCTGATGACCCAACTTCCTGTATAGGACTTCTGTTTTCCCCACTGTCCCATGAAAGCAGCATCTTTTGAGGATCCAAAGTACTCCTATTAATGTGAATTAAAATCCACATCTATCGGTCACTGCAGCACCAGAGAAGTATCTCTGCCTTCCAGTGCTAGTAGTCCATGCACCGGCATACCCAACACATGCCTTTCAATACTTCTAAGCCCTAAACCAGTCAAGTTTGATAATCCTCAGAGTCCTGCTTTAGCTTCAGCAGAAGGGCTTATTGATGGGTTGAAAATACCAGACTGTGAAAAAGATTTGAAAAACCAAACCACCATCATTGAACAACCCAATGGAAAAAATCTAATCCACTTTGTTCTCACAATCTGAAAGAGCATTAAAGAAAACAGGCATAGCAGTAATTTTAAATGGCTTAGCAGATATTGAACTAAAAGCACCTGACAATTCTTAATTAATGCAACTTGGCATTCTGAGTTGGAGAACATTTTGAGTTGGATGCACACGTGTGTGAGAACTGCAGTGGTATCTGACAGCAAACAAGCAAATTTTATGTACGTGTTCATTGCCAGCAGTGCCAAGAGCCACAGTCTCTGTACTAGCACATTGACAGCTGTTATTTCTGGCCCCAGGAGTTTAAAACAAATGCACACTTGTCTGCTGGAAAAGCAAGCAGCTAGGTATCTAAAGGTCAAGAAGGCAGCACTAAGAGCACCAAATGGATTACACTGAACTTACAGGCTAAATTACCATTCCTCATCCTCAGATTAATAAGAGGATCAATCATTCTTATCATTATACACAATACAAAGCCAAGTGAGATTTGTTACTGTAGAAGTGAAAGCTACCAATAGCTTTACAACCAGATTTTGGTTCTAAGTTTTCCATTCAATGAAAAAAATATGCCTTCTGAAAGAGTAAAGTCACTTACTTCAGTCTGTTTACCGAAGGAACATTCTTCCATGAGGGGTGAAGATTATCCAGGTTTATTACTTGGCCTTTTTTATGAGCAAAGCCTAACCGACAATACATGGACACAGCATTCTGAAGAAATACACACACGTAATAAGGAACTGCTGCATGAAACCAGGGTTTCAGACAGAGAACTTTCTGTATCGAGTTCAGCAGATGCATGATACACACATACCTTTACTAAAGATAAGTCAATCTCTAACACGTTTGCAAGCTAAAGAAAAAAAAAAAAGACAAGTCAGGAATACAGTATTAACAATGCAGGTAATTCACTATTTGTGGGCTTTGGCATCTTTTTGTTGGTCTTCTTTTTAAACCCTGCCTGTATTGGTAGGAGCAATTTTGTCTGCATGAAAGTAGTGAAAAAAAGAGGATGAAATCTCGTAATTGTCCCACTTGAAAGCATGCAGAAGAAATTTGGGGCTATCTTCCACTTTGTGATTTCTGAACTAATCATGTATATCATTTCTGGGTTAGTCATGTATACCAAAAGATATGCAAAGAGGAAAACGCATCCTGGAAATATTTAACGGGTATTTTCCAGTTGTTTATTCACCAAGTTTTGAAAAGACCATATAAAAACACATTTCTCAAACTAAGCCCATGCAAAAGCTACATTTGTACTTTAAGTCAACACCCTGTGTGCTTTCGCTGCCAAAGAAAAAATTACTTGAACTTTTTAATTTCACATTAGCAATAAAGACTTTGTTCCAGTTCTAACTCATAAAAGTCTACTTTAGTCACCTCTGAGTAAATTCATACTAGCTAATGGAATTGTTTCACTGAGTTGAAAGTACTCCTTCAAGCTTAAAGTACTATAAAAGCTACAGACTGGATCTCAAGCCTGGATGTATCTCTAAATAAAATCACTTTACATCAATCATTATCTCCATCTTAAGTAATTTTAGCAGTGTGCTTTGGGCCATTTTCAAGTATTACTATCTCCCTGACACATGTTAAGTTTTACTTACCTCTGCCACATTAGTATGTTCATCTATTGAAACAAATATCTTGTACAGGAGCGTTTCAAAGTAATCACCCTGAACTCTGTTCATCACAAAACCTTCAAGTGGTGGCACTGAAAGAAGAATTACTTTCAAAATTACAACTTGGTAACTTGTTTTATTAAACCAAAACTGCATTAAAACAGAAAAATTATTTTACACTTTAGTTTTCATGGTACCTGCAATTTTGAGGATTTCCCAGGCACAAAGAATAAAAGCCAGCAGATAGTGTATGAGGTATTTAAAATTCCCCCACTCTTTAAGAAAGTAATGCTTGTCAACACATTTTCCTATAAAAACTAAAGCCACTCTACTTGCAAAACAGCCTTGCACTTCCCAGCTCATCAACTATAATTTCCAGTGTCCAGCCCATAAAATGATTTTGTAATGTGGACCGAGATTAAATCATGACTGTGATTGGAGTAGGACACAAAAAAACACCACACCACCCACACACTCCAGAACTCAGACTCCCAAAGCAATTATCTAAATACAAGAGACTTTCTGCTTAGAGGACTTTCACTTAAATGATCTCTATTACAGCAACGACAGGTACTTTTGCATGACCAGGTTCCAAACAATTTATGTCTTTGCAGATCATACTGAATTCAGAAACCCCTGAGACCTATCACAGCATAACGAGCTGTTCAAAGGGCAGCCACATGCTGTGCTAGTTTAGCTCCTACACAGTCCCAAGACACAGTCCATGACTAATTGAGGTGACAAGACCCATGAAGAATAGAACTGGTATCTATTAAAACCTCGCATCTGTCTGGAAAGTAGTCAAAAACCCATGTATTTTTGTAAGGTAACTACAATTCTTTATGCTATTGTTCCTTTTCATTACAAACTTATAAGAGGCTACTTATTAATTCATGTCATGACTCCTATAAAAGAATCTTATCTTACCTAAATACATGTTCAAGATAACCTAAGAATTCAAGTTGAAATAAATCCTATATACACTAAAAATGATGTTTTAATAGGGTTGAAAACATTTAATCAGAGAAAAGTTTCATAGCTCAGATGTTTTGTTTGAGCACGCTCATGTACACAGACAAGGAGCTTCCAAGACAGAATTACAGAATAACCGAAACGAAACTGAGAAAACATAGGTATAATAACATGAAATATTTACTTACCTGCTATACAGCTGTCATCAGATATTGGTACATCAAGGTAAATGAATCCTTTGTTATACAAACCTTTATAATAAAAGAACACCATTTTAGAAAAAAAAAAAAAAGCAGTTTCCAGAGTACTGAAGATATAAAGCAGACCTTCCCATCAGCCAATTCAGATTTTAAAGTAATTTTCCTCATAACCCTCACAGTAGAACACTTCTTTGCGATGCATGGATTAATGAACCACACCTAATACTAACCAGGCATCACCCTAAACCAGAGTTCCTCACTTGTAGCCTGATGCAGCACATTTGGAGCTCTACAAGTACTTTCAGCACAGCACAGCAAAATGATCACAGATTAAAGCAACTCCATTTGACAAATACGAGCAGATCTCTGCCTAAATGTTAACTTAATTTTCATCACCATCACTGTACTGTCAAGAAGTGGGGGTTTTATCCTGAATTGGCTTTGGCAGCTGAGGATGCTGGCATTATTTGGCTATTCAGGCCAGAACTCACACACTTGGTAGCAGGGATACAAACCAAATCACATCAATTCTGATGGTCCCCACTTGTCCTTGCCACACATCTTCACAGAAAGTCTTGTTTATACAATTGCAGAAGTAAATTCTGATGCATTTCAGCACAAGGCATCAGCAAAGCTGCAGCAGATACAGAAAGACACTGCACACAGCAAGGACAGTAATATGGTAAACACTTAAATTACACTTTCCCCACTTGAAACTGATTTGAGCACTAAGCATCGCAACTGAGTTCTGCAGAAAAGATAAGCCAGTGAGAAGTTTTAAAGAAAGGGGAAAAAAATTACAGCATGGTTATCTTTAGAGTCCAACTTTTGTAACAGCTGTCATAAAAATCATAGAATCATAGAATATGCTGAGTTGGGACCCATCAGGATCATAGCGTCCAACTCCTGGCCCTGAGCAGGACACTCTAAGAATCCCACCATGTGCCTGAAAGCATTGTTTAAACTTTTCTTGAACATTAGCTATACTTTAACGGCAAAGCATAAAGCTGAATTGCACAGCATAAATGAGCCAAATTTATTGTCCTTAGTTCCTTTGGTGCTACCCAAGACCAATCCATCTACACCATATTCATTACAGTGGGGTGAAGTGCACCGACAGCCCTCAGGTGAAGTGCTACTCAGCACCTGAAATAGAACTGTCAGGATGTTCCACAGAGCTCAGCTCTAGTGTGTGCTTATATATCTGTAGTGTATCTAGTTAAATTAATACCCTCAATCAGATCTAAAAGAAAATGCCTGCATTAACCCATCAACTCACTTGAATTCACACTGATACAACATGTGTATCAACAAACTAGCTTTACTGGATCAGAATGACATTACAAGTCATCAACATGCTAAGTGTGCTTTACACTGTCTCTCCTTCAGATTCAGCTCCTGTAGTTGACATATCCTTACCCATACACCTGAAATGTATTGGTGGCATCGTAGTTTGGACTACACAGTCCTCTTTCCCCACAAAATACGATACTTCTTGCAGTCCCATTCCATTAATTGTCTGTACATAGTTTTCCATACATTAGATCTTTCTAAACCTGAGCTGTAACACTCCCCACAATCAACACCAGGCCACTTATACACAAAGATTATGAAGTGGTTTAGGAATTCAAATTTTATTAAGTCCTATACTGTTTCAGATCCCCTCCAGAGCATGAATTTCACCTACTTCACTTATTTTTGTTTTGTTTTGCTCAATAACAGGCAATAACATTCTGCCTCAATTTCTTATAAAAAACTACAGTGCACAGGTTTGAGTGCCTGTAGTAAGCCAAGCGCTCACAGGAAAACCCCACTTTTCAAGGAAGATTTTGTCAGTTAATTTTTACTCCTTTGCCTACTATGATTTGCCTGTACCTGTTGTTTCTTACACTGAAATGGGAAGCCATATGAATATAATTTTTCAGTAACAGCGCAGACTTCTGTGAAACAAGACAGCCTCATTTCATGGTAATAAAGGAACAGAAAAATTAAAAAAGCTCTCCTTCTTTCAAAAGCAAAGTGTGCACTTTAACAATCCAGGATTCCCAGTTCTAACATTTTTAAATTTTTGTTTCTCTTGTCCTCATCTACATCCTAGTCCCCCACAATCTTTACTAACAATTTCTAACGAAAGAATTTGTTGACTCAAACAATAAAGGAGTAATAACAGAGCTGCTAATTGTTCACCATTAAACCATGTACAAGATCTAGACTGCAGGTTGTACAAGATTTTGAATATTTTCCTCCAACTTTCCTTATGTCTCAGCTGTCTACATGCCCTTTTATTCCTAATTTTCAGACACTCAGAATTTACTAAGAAAGATCAAAAACCAGAAAAGGAATGTTCATTAAAAACTTACTGTGAACTACATTGAAGTCTAATGATCCAGCAAGCTGAGGACCTGAATCAATTATCTTATCAATAGCAGACTTCTCTGATGTAGTACAAATCTAGATTTAAAAAAAATCATATTAGTCTTTTGTAGAAATGAGTCTATGCAACTTACTTAATACCACTCAAAAAAGCCCAAACACTTCAGCCTCAAACCAGTCGTAAGTAATATAAGAGTATAGGAAGTAACCCATATTCCTAAGCAAATACTTGCACTGAAGAATTCACTGCAGTTCCTGTTAAAAGTTTTAGAATTTTTTAGCTTGTCCTCACACAAAATTATGCATGCTCAAGGAAAGGAAATTAACTGCTCAAGAATTTGACAAGTCAAGTCCACAGTATAATAGGTTTGGTCTTTAAAACTTTCAAACTGAGTGTTCAGCCACACAACTGGAATCATTCTAGAAAGAGGCCCACTACAATATCAAAGTGATTTGCTTCAGGTTAACTATCCTGGGCTGGTGAGATGTCAGGATATAAGTAGCCTAAGATAGTTCAAAAAAGAGATTATATCACTGCTTTAAATTGAAAAACAAAAACTTCTAGAGAAGAAAATAAATGCAGATCAAACTACTGTAAAAAAAACCTGTGAGAAATGAAAGCAGAATGAGGATTAAACATTAAAGTCATCTCACAAGTTTTTCATATGCAAACAATGAAACACCAAGCAGACACAAAGAACAGAAACAATGAAAATATATATCAAATCCTCTGCCATTCTGATTCTAATTACAGTGAAGCTGAAGATTCAGTCAAAACTGACCTGTCAGGGCTTAAATATGAAATTTAAGAAATGCTGTTGCTTGTTCCCTACAAATCATATGATCACACACATTAGTTACCACAGACTGGTTGATGCAAAACCACCTCTGCATTGTACATAGTGCAGAAAGTACACAGGAGAGAGAGGGCAGAACACGTCAAAGAAAACATCACCATTTCCGTTAGTTCCAATCTCTATTCCCATAAGATAATTGCTAACTCTGTAACTCAATCTTTCTATATTCCACACAAAAGGAAACCCCTGTTTTCAGGGACTATCAGTATTGCACCAGAATTAGAGAGGCAATCCATACTTCACTACCTTGATGTCATCCTCAGTGATGTAACCAGCCTGCACGACCCACCACGCTTCCACAGCGATCTCCACGGGCTTCACAGGTAACAGATCATGAGCAGTTTTCCTTCTGAAAAATTTCTGCAGTGGTACAGTCCATTTGAGATAGTAATAAAGAGCACTTCACACACAGACATTCATTTACCTTTATAGGAACTGATCTGTATCAACATCCATTTTTAAGTACATTATATTCACAGACTAGAGACATACATATACTATTAGCATTGTCATTCAGTAAAAGTTTCCCTCCTCTCTCAAATCACATGAAAATGGGATGAAAAAAAATTATTTACATCTGATATTGTTAAGTCTTCCCATAAACTCGTTCATATTGTAGGTGTTGCTAATTAAAATCTACACTATTTCATCACATTAAGATCAAGTCCAAATTTAAACTATTTATTACATTTTCTAATGTGAACAAGTAACAGAGCACAGCAAACAAAGTACACAAACAAGGAATTTTAAAGACGTTCAATGATTTCAAAAGCACATTTTAGGAACATATTTTATGTACTTTAAGGGACAAAGTACCCCAACATTCTCAATGAGCACCATGCTAAAAAAATAGAGTGAATGTGATTAAGAAAGAAAAACTGGAGGACACTGTTGATTTATAGACATAAGTAGTTTATCTTTCATTGCACAGCCATTACTTTTTAGTTCTCTATCAGCTGAAAAATTTGGTAAGCTCACCTTCATTTTAAGGACTGTGAAGATACTGCAAGAGCACTTCAAGTTCCCCAAAGAAAGGAAAGAACTGTTGCAAACTAAAGGCCCTACTTCTATCACAATGTTTTCTGCATGTACTGTTCACATCCAAGGACGTCTGTGCAGACTTATGAGCATTGTCTTACAGAAAAACATCCACACTGCAAGAATTTACACTTAGATGGAGAACTGTTCCACAATAAACTGTGATCTCAACTGCACACCTAAAAATATGGAATAATTCTTTCAGAACCAGTATTGTTATTCCATGTTTATAATGGGCAGGAGACATTATTTATCTGGTGCCATAAAGTACAGCTCCAAAAATATAAGAGTAACAAAAATTTTAAAGTAGTAATTAATATATTTTCCTTTACTATACCAAAAAGCTCTTTATTAACTTGAGGAGATGTAACTAGCAATACACAACATCACACTCAATTAGCCACACTATTAAACTGACCAGGGCCAGGAAATTATTCCATTTTTCATTTCCTATGAAATAATATGGGAGAGAGGGAGGGAAGGATAAAGGAAAGGGAAGGAGAATTAAAGACAAACTTACTTTTGAAGACCTACATTGGTTCATTAGATCAATATACTGGTTTCTTCCTATGCCAAGAAGTCTTAGACCTGAAAAAAAAGTAAGGTTTTATTTACCTCAAGACAAGTTTAAGCTGAAGATGTATTAAACATTCTTCAAAGAATCAGACCTATTTCTATAATAACATTTTTAATTACTCTTATCCAAAATAAAAGGATAGTTATAGGAGCTAAATTCATTCCATAGTCTATCCCCATTCATTCACTGGGTACAGGTTAAGGAAAAAAAAAAAAAAAAAGAAATCCCCTATCACTCAAGTCACAGGGTAGCAGGGAATATTCCAGCCCCTTTTCTCCTACACTCACATCAGCAACTTCAGACTAATAGTGATAGTATTTCTTTCCCCCAGCAAAGCCCATGCCATGCAGTGTGTTAGAACTCTAAGAATTAGACACAAGAGGCCACTTAAGCTTCTAAGGAAGATAATTAAGATATACTTGAGTTAAACTGAATCAAAATTTAATTCTATAATCTCTAGCCTTCAGCTATTAAGGAGCAATGAACAGATAGCAGAAATTAGTTTTAACCCATATTCTGTCTGAGTTTTAACTCCAACTTTCTAGTCTGACACTAGCTTTTAAGAAAAAATGTAATTAAGGAAGTTTCAGTCAATTATACCACAGTCACTACTCTGCAGCTGTGCTAAAATAGCAGAATTGTTGGGCGGGAGCAGAAATCAAACAAAACCAGGAAATCTTTTCATTTCTTCATACTCCTGACTGACACTAGATTTCCAACAAGCAAAATGGTGCAGAGGAAAGAAGTTCTTCCCTACCTGTTTCCCTGCTGCAAAATTACATAGAGGCAAACCAGTTGTTAACTGACAACATCCTCTTAAAACCAACTGTTTCAAAAGATGCAGGCTATTCCTCACCTGACTCTACACTAGCCTTAAAAATAACCTTATAAAAGTATACCAAAGGCGAGGAATTAAGTCATTAACTATAGATAACTTTTCAGTGGCAGGTTTGATTAATACCCTTCCTGTGCCAGCAGTTTACATTTTGCTCTGTAAGACTTTTCAGTATTGATCTTGCTCTGTTCTCCTCCACCAGATTCAAGGTTTTTGCTTTCCAAGCTCCCCATCCCATACCCAGAACAGTGTAATAGATAAAGCATCTGGCACATCCAGAGTGTCATAAAATACCAGATCCTCTTTCCTCTCTTTTCTGGCACAGCATCCCTCAATCCACATTAATGCCAATTCACAGGAGTGTCAGCAGCCTCTCAGCATTCTGCTGAAGTCTTCAGCCCAACATGTGCTGAAAAGCACACTAGGAAAGGACCAGCAGCTCAGTCTGCTGATGTACATCAAATGGAAGTTCAAGCAAATAGGAATGTACAACAAGCAAGGTGAGAGGCAAGATTTGGTACCATGCCTATCTGTACTCAAACCAGCCCAATTCCAGTCCTGCCGGTACAGACAGAACTCTGTATGAAGAGCACACACTCCTTAACATCACTATTTAAATGCTTTTACACCTCCATTCACATGCTCATATTCAAGCAAACAGATACCCACAAATCTATTTTCAGAAGCTCCTTATTTCTAACTCACTGAAAGCAGTAATGCAACTAGGTAATACTTACAATCAGCGGCAGTGAAGTTGGGTAAAGAATCATAGCTTTTTTCACTGTTCATTATATCCTTAAAAAGAAAATAAAACTTTTAAGTTGCAAAAACAAAGACATCAGTTCAGAGAAGCAGGTTCAAAATTGTCTGTCCTTTTTACTTTAAGAACAAAATGAAATTCAAACAGATCTATTGAAGTTACCTTATCAAACTTCACAATTATTTGATTAATCATTACACAGTAAGTTAAATACATTAAAAGTGATCCTTCTATTTAATGTAAGCTTTGCAAAGAAAAATATTGGCTGAAAGATTAATAAACAAAATCTTGTATCTCTCTTCACAAAACCAAACCAGCACACAGAATCGCCAACAGTAATGACAGAATAAACCAACAACTAATCTATTATGTCTGCAATCACTATACACAAAATAAAATAAAAGCACTTCAAATATCCAATGAAAATAGAAGAAGGTTGCCAGAGTGCTTACAGAAAACAGAACCATTTTTGTTCTCATAAAAACAGATCTGCTTCAGGCTTCTCAAAATTTATAATACAGTTAAAATGAGGTATTTCTTTTACAGTTTGAAGTGAAGACTCACAAATCTCAAACATCAAAATAGAGTCTGATCTCAGAGTGAGTCCCACCCAAGCTCCACATGACTAAAGTCCAGCTCTCGAAAGGCTAACAGGGCAGAAGAGAAAATGCTGCAGGTAAAAGTAGTTCTCTAGAAACTTTCCTATTGTTTCTTTACTTCTTAGAAGACCTACACAAATTAAACAAACTATCTGACACTGTCTTGAATGCATTACCAGGCCATTACCAAAATCTCTAGACAGAGAAAAACACATTCCCACTACAGTTCTGCACTCACCTCCATTATGCCTGTGTAATAGGAAAATGGTGTTACCCGCAGACCTTTTACCATGATGTCAGACAAATGATAAGGGTACAACATGAGATGATCTCGACTGTATTTTAACAGATCTTCATAATATTTACGTTCATCTTTCTTGACATGCTTAACTACAAGAGGAGAAAAAGTTACAATGTTGTATGATGTTCAACTTTTTTTAGAAAGTGTTACAACAAAGGATTAGAAATAGCATAATGGCAATTGACAGAAAGTTACAAGCAAAATAAAGGAGTGGCACAAGGAATTCAGCATCCAAGGATTTCTACATAGGATACAAGTAGCATCAGAGATTTCAAAGAGCAGATTTATCTAACAGGTTACCAGGAAGTGGCCCACTGAGACAGAATTCAAGCAGGCTGTAGAAAATTATCTTTTAATTAGTGAAATTACTATCTACTTTGGGAAGACAATGGATTTAGTCAGTGTAAACTAAATCCAAAGTCTGAAAACAAGTCACAGCCAATAGGTCATGTGAGTCAGGGTCACTGTCTGCATCTCATCTAGTGACAGGCTTGATTAGTAAATCCTCTCTTAACATCTCTTAATTTCTTGGAAAATGACAGCAGAACTACAGTAGGAATTCAGTTCCACCTCCCAACTCAGTAACTTTCAAAAGTACGTTGCTAGGAAAGTTGCCAAATGGACTCAAAAGTCATGATTTTTCAGGATCTTTTATTATTTAGAAGTATTTAATCTCAAGGGAGGAAGATCCTTTGGACTTGTTCTTGCAGTTTTACAGTAAAGACAAGCTACCACACAGAAGAATGGGGCAGCAATCAGAAGTTATTTTGCTTCTTTACTCACCTAAGTTATTCCGGTATCGCAACTGATTGCGGATGCTGTAGAGTACGACTTGCCTTTCATATTCCCTCTGGGAGTTTCCAAGACCCTTGAAAACACAAAGACCTTTTAAATGACATGCACAACACCCCCTTTTAGTTAAACCACTGCAAAGCATCTTATGAGGAAACATATGAAGGCAGCTATCACTGCTCAATGAGTCCCCCAGTTCAACAGTGACAGCATCTTTAGTCTCTGAATGAGTTCAAAAATACCTTTAAACAGGTCTCTACACAGGATGCAGATTTATGCAATCATCTTTAGATTTTTTTTCCTTGTACCACTCTGACAAAAAAGGAGCATCTAATTTTCAAATCAAAGGCATGATGCATCAAACATTTACCAAGCATTCAGTGTCTTTCAGCCTTGAGGATTTACAGAGAATTAGTGTAGCACAAACCAAGCATGGTGAATGACATGTGAAGCTTTAATTGCTGCACCTAAGATTTTAACACCCTTAAAAAAAAAAAAAAAAAAGGATACAGCTCAAGTTGCAGCTTTGAGGAAGTAAAACTATCAAGTGATCCTAGGTCACAAGATTAAGGAACAAACACAGCACATTACTTGACTATCATGAAAGAAGATAAAAAGAGAACTTTGGTTCATGCTTCAAATGCCATATTTCAAAAACTGTTCCCTCAATATTCTCCATATTACTCTTCTACTCTGCATCTGCATCAAGTGATCTGGGCTTTTTGGTTTTTCTCTTCCCTCTCTTGGCTCCCTCAGTGATGCTATATTAAAATACACACTTTGACAAAAGGGTACTTTTCTGCATATATGGGATAAACAAACACAAACTGCATAATCAGGTATTAGAAAAACAGCACCTGATACCACAGACAGGGACTGTAATCGATTAAATATCCAAAGAGAGATCCAAGTATTTGCTCAAAGTACAAAATTTTTAAGGACTATGCTAACACTAAAGTAAACAAAACAGTATTCCAGAAGTGACATTAAAAGTAAATAACGGATTAAATACGGGTATATTTTCTATCCTGAATCACAAAGCCAGTTGTATGTCACTCAGCTGGACAGGTAAAGAGAAATCATCATTCATTCCCCTCTTACTGCTCCTGGAATCTCAAACTCAAGGAATTACATTACTTGGGGCCTGCAGCCACTACTCATCCTCTCCATCCTTCCTCTATGCAAGAGCAGTAATTTTTTAACAGCATCTGCTTTCAAGCAGCTTAAGACTCTGGAACAAGAACTTTCTCTTAACTCGACACAATACCTTCCCTCTGCTATCAGAGGCCCATTAAATCCAGGCAATCAAAATTTCATGAGGTTTTCTTTTCCTAAGCCACTTGCAGCACTGCTCTCCAGCTCCCGAAACACAGGGCTGCACAAACCTCCGAGGACACTGTCCTGGTGCAGCCGGTTTTACACCTGCACAAGTTGGGCAAGGATCCCACATTTCCCTCTGACCACTGGGACTCCACTGCAGCGCTGTGCACCCCGCTCCCCACTGAGGCCACACACACGTACACCCTCCGCTCCTCGCACACAGAGCACACACCGCTTTCTCCACCCGTGCTCCCCAGAGACACCACACACACACAGAGCCCCCTTCTCCCCACAGAAGGGCCGAGCACACTCCCATATCCGCCTCGTTGCCACAGAGAGCCCCACACCCACTCCCATATTCCCCCTGTCGCCCCACCCTCCCGCAGGCACCCCACGGCCCCGGGGGCCCGCCCGCCTTGCGCCGGGGCAGGCAGGGCCGATTGCCCCGCGTCCCCCGCGCCGCTTCCCCGGGCCGGGAGCTCGGCAGCCCGCACCTGCCTGACGCTGGCAGGCAGCCGGGCCCAGGGGTAGTTGTGGCGGATGTGGAACTCCACGTCGATGTTCATGGCGAGCAGGCTGGGCCGCGGGGCCCCGCCGCCGGGAGGCGCTCCTGCCCGGGAAGGCGCCGCTGCGGCCCGGGGCCGCCCTGCCCTGCCCTGC